>JALMQS010000095.1:2575009-2813074 GCA_024734495.1 Forficula auricularia | reverse complement strand
CTGCTGGAATTATAAATTTTATTTATTTATAAAGAAACTATAGTTTCTTTATTAGAGACTTTAGTTTCTTTATAAATAAATAAAATTTATAATTCTAGCAGAAGACACACTCTTTTATTGTCTCCTTCAATATATAAAAACGAGCTTTTCGTGCGTGCCTTCGGCACGCCCTCGAAGCTCGGCCCTCCGGGCTCGTGCCCTGGTGGGCGGCGTCTCTGTCCAAGAATTTTATTCCTCTTAAAACACCACACTCCAAATGTATACCTGTAAACTCCCGAAAATACATAGTCTCTTAAAAGTTTCGCCTCATTTTCGTCCTAAGAATAACAAAATTTTGATTTTTTAAAAATTATAAAAAAGTGGCAAATTATTAAAAAATAAACAAATAATATATAAAATATAAATCAAATAAGATGTGATTAATTTATTTTTCTGTGCGCGAAGAAAAGCGAATTGAATATTTAATTTTTGAGTGGTGGGGGGGGGGGGGGAAGGAATAATTATCAATATATTTAATGTTTCTTAATTTAAAATCAATTGGAGTCTTTCATTTCAAATTACAATTACAATTATATTTCAAATATACCGACGGCATCAGCGATTCCTGTCGGCAGCATTCTCTGAGCGTTGTTTCAAATTAATCTAGGCTCTTATATATAGTATTCTGCTACTCTCGGCAAAAAACTTTCAATTTGCTATATATTGCTTTTTCCTCATGTACTATTCTATTTTATTGTAATATGTGCAACCTCAATAAAACGCTTTATATATTTTATCTATAAAATTATCTATCATTGTGATATTCCGCTATCCACACCTTTTATACCTCTTAACAGATTATAACTATAACTTAATTTTTTATAATATTTTAAGTCCCTATCTATGCTTTAGTGAAGTTTCAATACACATTAGGGAGCAAATTTTTGAAAATAAAATTTTTGAAAATGTAAACATTTTCTAAGAGTCTTATGGAAAATTAAGATCTTGACACTTTCTCTTGAATTATACTACTATTAGTTGAATAGATAAAGTTAAAAAAAAAAAAAAAAATTGGCTTTTTTTAAACATGCAGGTTTCTTTTTTTGCAATAACATATATCATTGACCGAGGAATTTACTGAGATATTTACTTTAAAAAATCACATAAATGCTATTTTTGGATGTAAACATAAACAGTATTAATACAACCGATTTCCAAATCATACAAGAGTTATTATCAGCTGATTTGAATAGATCAAACTAACTTTTGTATTTAATTATTTTTTATAATTGTTTTTATTTCAAACATTTACGGCTTTCATACTATTTATTTTTTAATTCTATTATTTTTCATTTATATTTTACCTGATTTTATTAAATATTAGATTCCTACTAAACTTCTTTTGACTCAACTGGAGCGAAATGACCTCCTTAACCTTGTCCTCCTCGTCACACCCTTTCATATGATACCCATGTCACAAAAATATGTTTATTGTTTTTAATGTATCTTAACTAATGGATGTTCCGATCGTAATAGATGGATTCCGCCTGTTGGGTATTCCTCATCTGTGTTTCAGAATACATACTGTTGTATAAGCACTAGGCGCAAAATCTACAATGGTTAAAAATACATATAAATTATAAAAAAAATAGATAACTGAGTATACTAGATTCTAGTTTTTTTTAACCAAAATTGTGTGCAAAATTTCAGCTCATTCGGTTGTGTGGAACTGGTTTAAAATTCAGTTGCAAAATTCTAAAAACTGAAGTTAAATAAAAGTTTGTACAATATATATCCCACGATTCCAAAAATAGAATATTAGTAAGTACAAAGTACATAACAGCAGAAAAACTTCCCAAAATTAGAAGTTTTGCTCAAAAAATTATTAGTGTCTTTTTGGATCTACATTCATTTGTGAACTATTTTATTTCGAAAATGAAATTTAACAAAAACAAAAATAGAGCGTTTATAACTGACGTAAATCTGGAAAATCTGCTAAGATGTGCAACTTCAAATATCGAAATAGTTTCTTTTCTTTTCGATTACTTAATTTTTCTAAATCTATATTTAGAAAAATTAAGTAATCGAAAAGAAACGCAAATATCACACTTGAAGAGGTGACCATATATATTTGTTTGTTATTTAAATAAAATTTATAATATTATTTGATTTCTAACACTTATATATTTTTAATTAAACTATTTATATTTTATGTTTTGTATTTATTATTATTTAAGTGCGGCCCGTGGAAATTTTTAGGGCTTTAATGCGGCCCACGGAGTGATTTGGGTTGGCCTAAACTAAGACATGGCATTTTTTTTATAAATTAACAAAAACAAAAAACTTTTATAAATAAAGATTTTCTTTAGGCTTTGTCATTTCTTTTTACCGGAGAAACAACCATGACGAAGGCATGAAATTTTATCTTATTTAAAACAGACACCCGGAAACGTCGAATTTCACTTATAATTAAAATAGTGACAATATTTAATGTGTAATAAGGTGTTATGACAAAAATATTTTAGAAATTATGCTAAAATATCTCACTTTATTTTCAATCATAAATATCAGATTGAAATAAAAAGCTCTGATTAAACTTAATGTCAAAATTAATCAACTTTCAAGTTTTCATATATCATTATTGATAAGTAAATTGAAATTTTTACTATGTTATTAAAATTTCTAAAGATTGCTCTTTTGTGTACGTTTTTTTTAATTTTTCAAAATAAGCTGACGTGTTCTGATGTGGCCACTTGACTTTACTATACAACCTGGCCCTTCACTTATATTTAATATTTAATAAAATTATTTATAATCATGTAGGGGAGGGGGGGTTAGTTTTTCCATCTTTAGACTCCTGGAGGCCCACTGATTATGTATACAAAATTTGGTTGAGTTTGGTACAAGGGCCTAGATTTTCATTTTTTGACCCTGCACCACCCTATTTTGGGCGGTTAGTTTTTGCATTTTTAGACTTCTGGGGTCCCACTGATTATGTATATAAAATTTGGTTGAGTTTACTTAAATGGCCTAGATTTTTAATTTTCAGGGGGGTTTTTTTAATTTTTCAAAATAAGCTGACGAGTTCTGATGTGGCCACTTGACTTTACTATACAACCTGGTCCTTCACTTATATTTAATATTTAATAAAATTATTTATAATCATGTAGGGAGGGGGTTAGTTTTTCCATCTTTAGACTCCTGGAGGCCCACTGATTATGTATACAAAATTTGGTTGAGTTTGGTACAAGGGCCTAGATTTTCATTTTTTGACCCTGCACCACCCCATTTTGGGCTGTTAGTTTTTGTATTTTTAGACTTCTGGGGTCCCACTGATTATGTATATAAAATTTGGTTGAGTTTGCTTAAATGGCCTAGATTTTTAATTTTCAACCCCCCACCTTAATTTTGGGGCGATATACCAAAATATAATCAGCTCTTTAAGGTAGTTGTTCCGCCAAATGCGTTTTCGCTGTAGGATTTTTCTGAAATTTAGATATATTATTATTGAAATACTTGTGCATCGATTGGTGGCAAAACGAAATTGATGAACAATACAGTTCCGGAGATATTTAATTTCAAAAATCGATTTTTTCGCCTTCTTAGCATTGCACTATACGGGATATCGGAAAGTTTACATACATATTTAATTATAATTAAGAAAACCTTTCGTACAATTTTTATAAAAAACTAAACCAACATTAAACAATAACCAATACATATTTTAAGACAAGTTCATTCATAGTTACAACACAGTTTCTGAGATAATAAGGAATAAATAATGAAAAATGTATATAAAAAAATTTCACTAAAAACATTTTTGGCAACAGCGCATTTATTAAACCAGCGAAAGAGGGAGTAAAGTAGAAAGCGCGCGTGCGCTAGATTCTTTCAAAATTATAATTTTCATAAGATGTAACGTAAGCGTTGATTACATTTGTTAAAAAATAACAAAACGATATTTATAGAAATTTTTGAAAATATTATTATTTTTATTATTATTAGTTCACTTTTTAAAGTATATGTTTAATTTTTTTCTGGATAAGGGTATGGCTAATCATTTTTTACTTTACCATACAGGGTGTATGGTCAAGTATTGTGATCGTGCATGAAATAAGCGTTTTTTTCTTCTTTTTTTCGAAATAATAATTGTTTTCTCAAAATGCCTGCTAGTCTGTTAGTTAGTCTGCGCGTTACCAAATTTTTGTGAACGAGTTAGCTCAAAAACTAGTGTGAATATCGAAACCAAATTTCCTTCACATGTAGTTTTGGTCCATTGACATTAAGAGCTGGTTAGATTTTGCGCATATCGACCCAAAATTAAGGGGGGGGGGTTAAAATTTAAAATTATAATCTTTTCAAACGAAAAAAACAAAACAAGAAAAATGAAATATACAATAAAATAAATCTATAATAATGAAAATATTTTTTTCTGGGGCCAAAATTAATGGTGGGGGGGGGGGGGCGAAATCTAGGTCATTTTAGCAAACTCAACCAAATTTTGTACACATAATCAGCGGAACCCCTAGAAGTTTAAAATACAAAACTAACTACCCAAAATGTATGTTTCTTTCCAGTACTGACATGAGTTAATGTATAGCAATCTTGACATTTTATTGAAAAATAGAATTCAAACCTAATCGCTTTTCATCAACAATATTTTTTAATAAAATATCTTTCTGACAGTGACAACAGATTAGGTTATTCGCCAACTCGCCCACTTCAATTATTCGGGTACCTACATTAGCACTCTTAGTACACATTTTTTTTCGTTTTTTTCCCTCATTCATTACCGCAACAGCTTTAAACGTTTATTTAGAACTTTTTGATTAATAAATCGACCTTTAAAATGTATTTTATCATTCATTTTAATGTCATGTATAAAAATATTCAATCTCTTTCATTGTTGTCAAATTTCTCAAACGAGCACGGGATTGGCTAGATTTGGTACAAAAACAGCAAAAAAGTGTTGGCCTTATGAACTATGAACTTTATTGACTGTTCTATATACTTGAGCATTAACTTTTTGCTGGTATTGTCGCGAAACAACTACCCCCCCCCCCCCCCTTAATTTTGGGGCGATATGCACCAAAATATAATCAGCTCTTAATGGACCAAAACTACGTGTGAAATTTGGTTTTGATATTCACACTAGTTTTTGAGCTAGCTCGTCCACAAAAATTTGATAACGCACAGACTAACAGACAACCAACCGGACAACCAGACAGACTAACAGACATTTTGACAAAACATTTATTATCTCGAAAAATATAATTTTTTCGATGTTCACTTATTTGGGCTTTTTTGTAGACTGAAATGCCATGGTTTCGCTCAATTTTTTTAATCTAAATAGTTTCAGCCGTTTTTGAGATATTTTGAAAAAAAGAAGGTTAAAAACCACTTTTTTCATGCACGATTACAATACTTGACCATACCCTGTATGGTAAAGTAAAATCATACATGTTTGGTGCCAGGGGAGGGGGACTAAATTAAAACAACAAGATCTTTACATTTTAATGTTCCCAAAATAGTGTTTAAAAAAATATATCTGTACGTGTGGTTTATGTTACAAATTTATCAGCACCAGCGGTTCTCAAACTATGATACGCGTACCACTAGTAGTACGCGAAGCATATAGTGGTCTGGTATGCAACCAAAACAATCCAATCATAAACCATTTATACATGTTATTTTATAATCGTTCAAAATTAAAAATTTACGAATCTTAAAAATCTTATTATTTTCTGATGAATGTTTTTCCAATAGTAGAGGAAAGGTGCCAAATATGCGATAATTTCCTAATATGCTACACCCCTATTTTAGGCATAGGGAGGTGAAGAACTCTACCGAAATCAATGTGAAAAACATCTCAAGATTGTATGAAGACGACACTGATGTAACAGAACCCTGCTTTCGACTGCAGTCCGTACATAGATTGTATTTGAAAAAATCTCCTTTTTGAGTTTTTTGTGTATCATTGAAGTGTATTATTTTTAGTCAAAGATGTGTGAATATTTTGAAATGTTTTATATCTTATTGTTTGTCATAAAATTATCTATAATTAGGGATTGTAGATTTAAATTGTAATTCGACTATTAACTTTGTGAAGTGTAATTTTTTATTCAACATGGCTAGTTCCTAATATGCGATACCTCGTATTGACTAATATGCGATAGTATCTTATATTAGGCAATCATGCTCTTTATTGTTAAATCTTATCTTTTTGAATTAATAGGAAGTATTTCCCTCAGAATATTGGCATCTAGTAGTTCATTTTCCTTTTAGAATTGATGTACCATATTTAACATGTTTTGGTACTATCTTGGCATTATCCCATATTAGGATACCTTTTTAAAATTTCGCAGATTTGTCAACATATTTATTTTTTGAGTTTTGCAAATTTGATCGATTCCTAATGATTTACACAAGATCACATGTTCATTAGATATAATAATAATGAACATCATAATAATTTTTATGTCTTAATTCTCATATTAGTGACCTTTCCTCTAATAAATTTTTTATCATTTAAAAATGTGCCTGAATTACTTTATGAAATAAGGGAGGGAGGCGCCAAGATTATTTGCTTTTAAAGGGAGGGGTAGTAATCTGTAGTTAGGAAACCCTTTGAAATATGAATTATTTTGTAGGTATGAACGAATTTTTTTTTTTTTTTTTTTTTTTTTTTTTTGAGACGTTTCCAAAATGTAACCTCGGTCAAGATCTAGACCTATCAATGGCACGTGACTGATTCGTTATTCATAAAAGGGGTACGTGAAAAAAAAGTTTGAGAACCTATATGTGCTAGACCAGGGGTGGCCCATCCGCTATTTATTTCTCTTTTTTCTCTCCGATCCCCTTTTTAAAGAATTTAAATGAAATGGCACATAAAATTATTGAAATTGTTAAAGTTTAATAGGCCTTTATCCCTGCCTGTGACTATTAGGGTCCTTCACCCATCGGCTGAATCTGCACGGGAAGAGAGATGATTGAATTAAATAGAGGATCTGAAATGATCAGGCGGTTGTTATCCTCTCCTCCAATTTATTTGTTAAAAGAATATGCACTCGCCTTTCTCTCTTCAACCCCCAATAACTTACTAAAAAATTAAAATTTTACCATAGTGTTTAGTTCTTTATATTATTTTTCAATAATCAATACGTAAATTTAATTTAAAAAAAACTCTAAATAAAATAAAAGTACCTGGAACACCGAGCGGTGCTAGGTAATGTGTTTGTCTTTGATTTAATCAACCACTTGTTTTATTATGATTGTTAATAATTAGTTTAATTAAAAAACCTATCAAAATATTTTTTTTTCCCAAAAGTAAGACTTGGTATTAAATCGATTGATTCTTCTATATCTTCAGCAATTGTTACCAATAATAATCGAAACGTTAAAAATTCAAAGTACCTACTATGATTAATCTTCAATTATTAGATGAAAATCGATGGCTATTTTAGATTTTAAGACGATTCCTCAATGTCTTCAGCATAGTTACCAATAATAATCGAAACGTTAAAAATATATATACAAGAATTGATCGTTTAATATAATAAGATAAGATAAAGTATTTTAGAAGCTAAATAGGGCCAGCACACTTATATATCTTGGCCGTCATTATTTGTTGCTTTCTGAAAAAATTGGATGTGTTAGGCCAAAGCAAATTCTGTTTTCGTATTCAGCAGTTGAAAATCTATAAGAATCACATAGTATTATTCAAATAACTTTTTCATCGCAGGCCTGTGTAATTTATCTTAACAAAATTGGATTAAGAATTGAAGAATTTAATTGAAGGAGACAATAAAAGAGTGAAGAGTGTGTCTTCTGCTGGAATTATAAATTTTATTTATTTATAACGAGACTATAGTTTCGAGGGCTTTGCCCTCTTCATCAGTCTATTACAATGGATTCACAGGAATTAATTTATGAATGAATGAATTAATTAATTCATAAATTAATTCCTGTGAATCCATTGTAATAGACTGATGAAGAAGGGCAAAGCCCTCGAAACTATAGTCTCGTTATAAATAAATAAAATTTATAATTCCAGCAGAAGACACACTCTTTTATTGTCTCCTTCAATATATAAAACTTCTGCTACTCTCGGCAAAAACTTTCAATTTAATTGAAGGATTTAATATTACAATATATTCAGACTTAATTGTAGGGATTAAAACTACTCTTTTAAAAATTTGTATGTACCCTGGCCAGTTTTATTTCGTTATATTCTTTCTTAGACCCTATAAGCATTGGCGTAGTTGGGGAGTTTTCCTAGGGGGGCAGCCGGCCAGCTGATTATCCAAGGTTTCAATTTCGGTAATCCGATTAGAGATCTACTAACTTTTTAGTAGAATTGACAAATTTTTAAAGTAACGAAATAATTTAATTAGAAATACATATGGTAAGTGATGCCCTGTAATAATGGAGTTTCGATTTTTCTAGGATGCAATGAAATTTGTAGGGGGAGCATTCTCCCCTTTGCCCTCCTAACTACGCCCATAACTATAAGCAAATCAAGTTGCATACAGAATTAAAGTCATCCAAAGAACCCGTTAAGATATTAATTAAATTTAAATTTAAGATTTAAATTTTCACTTTCTTTTTCAGAAAATTCAAATTACTTTTTAAATACTGTAACAGTTACAAGACCTCTCGAATTAGTCGAGTTGATAGTATAACTGTTAAAGTTTTTTCTTCCTCAATCTTCGTATTCTTTTTCGGAAGTTTGAATTATTAATTTACTTTTAAACTTTGATTAAAATTGAATACTTTGTTCTTTAATTTAAGGCAATAACTCTAAATTATTATATGAATTATAGTAGTTTTTTAAACAATATTTTTTCATCAATGTAATTAATTATTAAAATTTTTTTTTAAATTAAGTGGATATTGATGTGGTAGTCCAAAATTCAAAAAGAAGATAATTTAAACTATCTTTTTATTCATAAACCGACGTTTCGGAGGCTTATTCCCTCCTTCTTCAAAACGTCGGTTTAAGAATAAAAAGATAGTTTAAATTATCTTCTTTTTTGAATTTTGGACTGCCTCATCAATATCCACTCAATTCACTTACCATATCAGTCCTTCTCCAAAAATTACTTCAATCTTACTATTTTTAAATCCTCCTTCAACTTAATTTTTTTATTTATTATTATTTACTTTAGTTCAATTTATTTAGAGAACATTATTTATAACTTGTAATGAATTTTATCATTTTGATTATTTTTTTAAGCTTCTCTACAAGTGTTTCTAGATTATCCACTCTTTTTGATCTCTTTCTTAGACTAGAATATCCCATTAATGTCTTTGAGGGTGATCCTTTCCATAAACCAAATAGGAGAATCTATTTGAAGGATTTAGGCCAAGGACACAAAATCGAATCTTTTTCTTAGACTCTCCTTTCTAATATATTTTTCTAAACTTTTTTAGTTTTATTAATTTTATAATTATATATGTATATATATAACTCTATTTTACATTCTAATTTAATAGTATTTTTTAAATGAATAATAAAATTATATGTATTAAATAGTTGTTTTATTTTTTATTTGATTAATTAAAATATGGCACACTATATTTATTATTAAATAATTAATTTTAGTAGTTATTTAAAATAATATATTACTTAATTTTGACTTTACCATACAGGGTATGATCAAGTATTGTAATCGTGCATGAAAAAAGTGTTTTTTTTTCTTCTTTTTTCGAAATATCTACAAAAACGGCTGAAACTATTTTGATTAAAAAAATTGAGAGAAAACATGGCATTTCGCTCTACAAAAATCCCTAATAAGTGAACATCGAAAAAATTATATTTTTCGAGATAATAATTGTTTTGTCAATATGTCTGTTAGTCCGTCCGTAAGTCTGTTTTTCTGTCTGTTAGTTAGTCTGTGCGTTACCAAATTTTTGTGGACGAGCTAGCTCAAAAACTAGTGTGAATATCGAAATCAAATTTCACACGTAGTTTTGGTCCATTGAGATTAAGAGCTGATTAGATTTTGGTGTATATTGACCCAAAATTAAGGAGGGTTAAAAATTAAAAATCTAGGCTATTTGAGCAAACTCAACCAAATTTTCTATACATAATCAGTGGGACCCCAGAAGTCTAAAAATGCAAAAACTAACCGCCCTCCCCTACATGATTATAAATAATTCTATTAAATATTAAATATAAGTGAGGGGCCAGGTTGTATGGTAAAGTCAAGTGGATGGCCACGTCAGAACACGTCAGCTTATTTTCTTTCAAAAAATAGTTTAGTTCAACTTTTTACGGTTCAATTCATAAGTAAATTAAAATGGAACCATATTAGTGTCACTACAATGTAGGTCTGTCCATCTGTCAGATCATTGTAACTCCTATACTAACTAAGATATAATAACTTGAAATTTACAAATAATATGAATTCATTTTTCCTGAAATCAAATATAACATTAAAATTAAATTGAAAGTTTCTTTTTGTTCCGAGAGTTGTAGAATTTTTATCAATTAAAAGAGACAATAAAAGAGTGTGTCTTCTGCTTGTCTCCTTTAATAGCATTAACAATTTTAATCGAATGATTATTAGGGGTCGAATTTTAGATGAGTTTAAAAATAAAAAATATATAATATGTCTAGAAGTGTAAAATATCCATATACTGCAGATCTCTTTGAGTAGAATTAAACTAAATTTTGTAAAATTTATTTAAATTTATAGTCTAAGAGAGTCACTCCCAAAGTGACATTTTTTATGTGATTTTTGTACCTGTCTGTGTTTGGAAATGGCTTAACTTAAAATTAGGAATAAATTGAATAATTCCCTCATTTTCTCCTTATAAATGAGGAAAAAGAACCAATTTGTAGGTATAAGTTACGGAATATTCTGTTTGCCAGTTCAACTCGCGACTTGCCGGCATATTTTGTATTTATTTTAGTAATATATAGGTATTATATGAGAAATATCTATTTTAGGATCTCACTAAAAGTTCAAAAATGTGGACTAAGTGCACCCAAGGTTTGCTCACCCAGAGCAAAAAACAAAATTAGGTCCCCTAACCAATATTATTTTTATCAAATAAAATATAAATATATGGATATTTTTCAAAGATAAACTCACTATGTACCTAATGTAACTAAAGATAAAAATAATAGATTAAGGGGGTTTTAAGTTATTAGTTACTAGCTTCAAGGCCCGCCTTCGGCGGGCCTTTTGCTAGCCAGGGGGCTTCGCCCCCTGGACCCCCACGTGGCTGCTTTATTGATGTTTTATTAGTTACAGAGAATAAATATATTATATATATATATATATTTGGTTTTAATCTTTAAAATATATTTTTAAAGAAATTCCAAAAGCTAATTAATTCCTTTCAGTTAGTTTAGTTAGTATAGTTTCAATAATCCTTTATAATTAACTTTGAAATAAATAAATAATATTGAAATGAATGAATGAGCTCGAATACAAAAGCCAAAAGGCTTAGTTCTTTTGAAATGGCTGAGGGTCTTAAATACAATAGAAAAAGGATGAGGTGAGATTCCCAATGGTATTTTTAAGAAAAATGATTTTTAAATAACATATTTTATTTTAAATTAAATATTTTTCATCTATATATATAATCAAAAGCTTGGCTGAAACTTTTTTTATTTTTTTCTACCCTATTAAAGACGGTTTTCAGAATTTTTTTAAAAAATTTTCACCCAACCCAAAAGAAGTTAGGAATTTTTGAAAAAATAGCTTTTTTTAAATAACCATAACTTTTTCAAAAATTTAGTTATCATGACGTTTTTTTTAAATTTTTGTTTTAAAATTTACTTTAAAAAATAGATAGTTTTTTTAATTCTTTGTTGCAGTATTAAATTCTTCTTCAACGATAATGTAGTTAGAACTATTGAGAATGAATGACACTCAAAAACAGGGCCGCCAACACTTGTTTTTTTGCTAGTTTAGTTCTTTTATTGTTTGCCAAGCTATGTTGGCTAACCTGAATTTTTTTTAGTTTTTCCTGAATTTTCCAATTTTCCGGCAACTTTTCCAATTTATTTTTACGTATTAATCAGAATTGCACTATTACGAACATTAAAAAAAAATTAGCCAAATCGGTCCAGGCATTTAAGAGATCTGCGCTTACCAAGAAATAGAAATTCATTTTTATTATATAGATTAGCTACAACTTTTGTTTGGCCTTTTTTCTCAGGTGACTCCAAATAGATTATTTCTTTAAAAACTTTTCAAATTGCCTATCCAATTTATAAAAGAAATTCACGTCAAAAATAAAATAAATAAATGAAAGCCTAATCTTGAGGGCACCGGTGCCCTGAAACGAATTTTGCCCTATGTTATTTTGCCCCTGGGGATAATGCAAGACAACTTTAAAGACTCATTTCGCCGGACTAGGGCGTCAAAATAAAAATTACAAGAGGACATGCTCAATGAAATTTGAAAATGTCTATTTAAAGGAACTTTATTTTTTAGGCATTTTATTTTTTGAGGAGGGCCTAAATTTTTTTTAACTTTGACTAAAGGTATATTTTCGGATCAAATTGTATTTTAATGCCAAATTTCAAGATTCTAGCTGTTTGAAATGATCAAATCATTTTGCCACACAATGTATAGGTATATTTAAAATTAACATCAATGGAATATTTATTGAAAAACAAAATATCTATGTTATTTGAAAATTTAAATTGTTTGATTTATTCTGAGAGAGAAATGAACTCGAAAGTATGTAATTTTTTATTTTAAATACTTTTAAAACAATGGGGCTAGGAAAGAATTGAATTAACATGAAACTCATTAGAATAAATAAAACAGGCTGTCATGCATGCTACTCATATGAAGAAATTAACAATTTTTCATATTTAATTAATTGGAATAACATGTTAGGGTGTTGGTGTTGGGTTTATTAATATATTTTACTAAATTAGACTTCATATTTTACAGTTAGATTCAAACATAAAACAGAAATGTATTAATCTCGTTACAATATTTATATGTCAGTCCGTCCGTTTTTCAGAGAGAAGTAAATAATACAAACATGCACGTTATACGAATTTTCATTTTATCCGAAATCTAAAATCTTTTTAAAATTTTGATCGGAGGTTGATTGGGGTAGATTAGGTTTAGTTTTGTAAAATTTATTTTGATTTAAAATGACGCTAGGGAGCCCTAAAGTGGTTATTTTTACTTTACCATAGAGGATATGGACAAATATTTTAATTTTGCATGAAAAAAATGTTTGTTTTTTTCGAAATATCTCAAAAACGGCTGTAAATATTTTGATTAAAAATATTGGCCGAAACCATGGCATTCCGTCTATAAGTGAATATCGAAAAAATTATATTTTTCGAGATTATAATTGTTTTGTCAAAATGTATGTTAGTTAGTCTGTGCGTTATCAAATTTTTGTGGACGAGCTAGCTCAAAAACTAGTGTGAATATCTATATTTCCGGGGCCAAAATTAGGGGAAGGGGGTCAAATAATAAAAATCTAGCCCATTTGAGCAAACTCAACCAAATTTTGTATACATAATCAGTGGGCCCCTAGAAGTCTAAAAATTTAAAAACTAACCGCACAAAATGGGGGGGGAGGGGGCTGTAGGATCGAAAAATGAAAATCTAGGCCCTTGTACCAAACACAACCCATTTTTGTATACATAATCAGTGTGCCCCCAGTAGTCTAAAAATGAAAAAAACAACCCCCTATATGATTATAAATAATTCTATTAAATATTAAATATAAATGAGGGACCAGGGTGTATGGTAAAGTCAAGTGGATAGCCACATCAGAACCTGCCAATTTATTAGTTTTGTTAAGGGAGAATGGTGTAGGTTCTTGGTGAAACATATTTTAATAAAGTAATGAAAATTTAAAAATTTTTGAAAAATAATTTTAAAAAATATAAAAATTCTAGGTTGGTTTCAAAAAAATAAAAGATAAGGTGCTTGTTAGCATGACCTATATATATTTCGGGCTATGAGCGCATTTTGAGGAGTTTTCTCTTTGAACTCCCCTGAAGATATGCTCATTCATAGCCCGAAATATATATAGAGTCATGCTAACAAGCACCTTGTCTTTTATTTTTGTGAAACCAACCTAGAATTTTTATATTTTAAAAATTTAATTTTTTTTTTAATTTTCATTACCTACTTTATGACTATTTTTAGATGATTTTTATACTAGTCCAAAATCAAGCAGCTGCTGAGAATAAAATTCTGAAAAAATTCGTAAAATTAATTTTTTCTCATCTTATGAACGTCAAATAACGACGAATTTGCTGTCTCGTGTATTTTCGAGGATATAACAGCCTTCTGGTCTCTCCTATTGAATTTACAGAGCGTCCAGTCATTCTCCTAGTAATACATAATAATATATACATCAGTGGCGTACTGTGGATGCGGCGGAACCCGCAAATTCCAAAATGTCAAGAGTATTTTCATCCGTATTATATATTTGAAAATTTGTAAAATTTTAAAAACACTTTCAATAAATATATAGTACTATACAACTAATTCATTTAAAGTTAAATAAAATTTTAAATTTACGGAGCTTTTTAACGTTATCAAATTTAAAGAATATGTAAAAAATATTCCAGATTTCTTATTTTAATCACTTCAGCTGTTTTGTGGAATATACTTTGATTTTATAAGGATAAAAAGTGAATTAATTTGGATGTACTCGCCCCATGACTTTCATTTAAAATCTATAAATTGCATTAAAAAAATTAATCGTGTAAGTAAAAGATGTTTGGGCATAAGTATTTGCTTTAATGTAGTCCAATTGAATATTCTCTTTCTCTATAACGAGTATCTTTTTGGTTCGAGTGCAAAAGTTCATTCCTAGAATAATAGAAATTAATATATATTAGTCTGAAACAGGTTTGAACTTGTATTTGGTATCCTTGCAATATACCTTTAAAGAAATTGAGAAGATCATTGTATCCGCGCTCTTTTTAGTTATTTTCCTCGATCAGAATCTAATGAAAGAATCGCTCACCCGCACATTAAATAATAAAAATGTGAAAACTTTTTCAAGACTCGGTACACTACAACTGCCCTGGTAATGATTAATAAACTTAAATATAAATTGTACATTTATGGCTATACTATTTAAAATACCCTCTTAAAATCTCAATAGAATAGTTCAAAAAATATTTTCTGCCTTTTGAACAAGATATTGCAAAATCATATCAGTAGGTAGTATGTATTGATACAAAAGAAAAGCTGCAGCGCGCAAGCTTGGTCTCCTATTTAGGTCTAGACGCTATTTTACTCCCAGTCAACTTCTTATACTGTATAAGGCTCAAATTCGTCCCTGTCTCAAATATGGCTCTCATCTGTGGAGGGGTGCCTCCAAGCATTCTTTTGCTACAATGGATGCGATTCAGAAGTGAGCAATTAAACTAATAGGGGACCCGGCTCTAACCAACTCACTCGACTCCCTGACTCACCGAAGAACCGTTTCTGCCCTTTCCCTGTACTACAGATACTATCACCGTGTCTGTTCAGTCGAGCTGAAATCAATTATCCCCCCTAAAGCCCTCTTTAAGAGAAGCACGTGGTTTTCGAACGCTCAGCACCCCTTCGCTGTTAAATTGGATAAAAATCGAACAAGCGCTTTCGCCAACTCTTTTATCCCTATGAACTCCAGAGACTGGAACTCGCTCCCTGCCACCATCTTTCCCACGACTTATAACCTTAGTTATTTAAGACCCGTATCCACAGATACCTTCGACCCCAGCCCATAAAATTCTTTCTTCTTATTTTCACGATGAAGGGGCCAACCCAGGCCTTTAGGAGTTGCACCTTTTTGGTGTAACTCCTTCTCTCATCATTTTCATTAAAAAAAGAAGAATTTTTTGACTTTCCGTTCTTGGGTTATTGTGGGTATCGGAATTCAGACACACCAAGAGAAAAAAAAATCATTGTTGAAAAATATTTTTCTCCGCGTTTCAAACATTTTTTAAAGCACAATGGGGAAAAATTTATTTTTATGCGTGATTTAATACATTTAATTTTCTTTATGCCTTCTACAAGCGCGTCAGTCAGTTTTCAACTATGAAAAGAATTGAAACATCACCAGAAGAAGCGGAAGTGAATATTATAGATTATCCGCTCTGTTTAAATATCAATTGATAAAAAATCTAGTGAACCGGGAGGGATTATGGTAAAGTCTAACGGCCATCAACTTTTTTTTCAAATCGATATTATTATAGTCATGGAATTAATAATATTCATTGTACCTACCAACAGTTCTTATAGTAGTATTTTTTTATCTTTATTTTGTTTAAATTTACTCCTTTTTGTTATATTTATATTCGTAATTATACTTCAAATATAAGTATATTGTATATCAACCGAAACAAATAGACGTCTGATGACTAGGAAAAATTATCCTTGCGCTTTCTCTTATTTATAATTCATTTAAACTAATTTTCTTTTTCCTTAATAAAAAATCATGATTGTTTCATTACAATTATAGTTTTGAAATCTTAGCCACAAAATTATTCAAGGCTATATTTATATCAAGGATTGATTTCTAGATTAATAAATCAAGGTTCAATAATAGCAGCAAAATAAAATTATATTAATTTAAACTTTAATTAATTGATTTTTCTTCATTAGAATTGTAACGGCTATGTCAATGAGGATTTACGAGGTTGTTGGAAGATGTAGAGTTAGACAATATAAGATATTTTTTTTACAGTGAATTTCGTACGAACATTTTCGATGTTTTTATTTTTACAAATGATTAAAGAAAAGTATATAGTACTTTTGTTACTCCCTATATTTTTAGAGAATCTATTATTATACAACCTGCAATTTGCTTCTATTTAATTTTGAACCTCCTTGATTTTTTATAAATTTTACAATGTTGAAAATAAAATGCTTTAAATCAGTGTTTTTCAACCTTTTTCATGACGCGACCCCCATAGTATGAACACAAATTTCGCGACCCCCTGCCCCCGCTGTTTGAGAGACCCGGCTCGTGACTTTGTGTACAATTTTTGATTTTTTTTTTAAAAGCAAAAAACAGTAAAAAAGTATTGATTTATTATTTGTTTTTATAAATCCTGATATAAATTAATAATAAGCTGACGTGTTCTGATGTGGCCATCCGCTTGACTTTACCATACAACCTGGCCCCTTCTTATATCTAATATTTAATAAAATTATTTATATTTATGTAGGGGGGGGGGGCGTTAGTTTTTGTATTTTTAGACTCCTGGGGGCCCACTGATTATGTATACAAAATTTAGTTGAGTTGGTAAATGGTCAAGATTTACATTTTTTGACCCCACCCCCCCCATTTTGTGCGGTTAGTTTTTGCATTTTTAGACTTCTGGGGGTTAACTGATTATGTATACAAAATTTGGTTGTGTTTGCTCAAATGGCCTAGATTTTTAATTTTTTAACCCCTCCTCCCCTCCACCCACTTACTTTTGGCTTGATATCCACCAAAATCAACTCAACTCTTAATCTCAATGGACTAAAACTACGTGTGAAATTCGGTTTCGATATTCAAACTAGTTTTTGAGCTAGCTCGTCCACAACAATTTGATAACGCACAGATTAACTGACTAACACACATTTTGACAAAACAATTATTATCACGAAAAATATAATTTTTTCGATGTTCATTTATTAGAGCTTTTTTGTAGAGCGAAATGCCATGGTTTCGCTCAATTTTTCTAATCAAAATAGTTTTTGAGATATTTCGAACAAAAGAAGGGAAAAACCACTTTTTTCATGCACGATTTCAATACTTGACCATACCCTGTATGGTACAGTAAAAAAATATATATAATTATGTACACGGATCCATGATGGGAGGAATTAGTTAACAAAAAACATTTATGTGAATGTGACTCATATTAAATTTTGTTGATTTGTGTTAAATGTCCTTTAATTAACATTTTCTTAATAAAAATATATTTTTAAACTTTGTTTTTTTTTCTTTTTTACTCAAGATTCGCGACCCCCTTATAGAGACTTCGCCGACCCATAGATTGAAAAACACTGCTTTAAACTATTGACAGACTATTAATACTTCTAGAATTGAGCTGGCTATAGCTCTTAAAAGCTTGCTATGCCCCTTCATAAGCATGGTAGATTACCATATCTAATTTATGCAAGTTTTCTGCTCAGCTTCAGCTACCTTGTCAATTAGAAAATATAATTTTACAAGAGAAATTATAAATTTTAAATATTAAAAAATACAAATCTTTTATGAACAATCTTGAAAACGTTTATTTTTATACTAGACGTTTCAGGATAAATTCCCCCTTTATCAAAAATTGAAAAAAGAAAAAAAAGTTGTTTTAAAAAGTTTTTTTAAGGGATGTTTTCTAAACATGAGTGATAACATTTTTTTCTTTTTTTCAATTTTCACAAACAATTCTATTGATAAAGGGAGAATTTCTCCCGAAGCGTCTAGTTTAAAAATAAACGCTTTCAAGATTGTTTCATAAAAGATTTGTATTTTTTATAATTTTACATCTAAAAATCTATTTTTTTTTTCTACCTTGATTATACTTTAGAGCAGTGTTCCGCAAAGTGTATGCCGCGGCACACTGGTTTACCGTGGTCATTAGTTGGTGTGCCGCGGAAAAATGTCAATTTTTGTGAAGATAATGCACCTAGACATAGCTGAGAGTTATGTGAGCAGCAAGAGATGAGAGCAGACTTATCAACGATTGCTCCAAATTTTGTTCGCCTGTGCTCAATTAAGCAGGCTCACATTTCTCATTGAACCTCTTTACATATTATATTGATTTTAAAAATAAATAAATATTAAATAAACATTGTTTTTTTCTTTGGTGTACCTCTAAAATTTCTTGATTTGGTAGGTGTACCTTGAACACAAAATGTTTGCGGAACACTGCTTTAGAGCTTTGTAAAAAATTAATAAAGTAAAGGGTGTGTAGTTTCACAGTGAACGAAATAAAACTCAATGAGGTTTATACAAACTCAATATATTTCGAATTATTAGTCCATCATCAGGAGTTTTAACCTGTAAACTCCTGATGATGGACTAATAATCCGAAATATATTGAGTTTGTATAAACCTCTTTGAGTTTTATTTCATTCTCTGTGAAACTACACATCCTTTACTTTATTAATTAATATCATGTTTCACCTAAAATCTACACCACTTTCTCTAAGTAAACTTTGCAAAAAATAGTAAATATTAGTTTTCTTTTCTAGGTATTTTAGTGGGACATAAATTTCTCTTTTCCATAGCTTATCGAAAATAATAAAATAAATAAATAAAATTTTTATCATGAATCTAACTTGAAACTAAAACGCGAATTTAATATTTTAAGATTAAAGTTTCGCCGGCTTGAAATCCCCATTCGACTCAGCCAAATCGAGCTTTTTTCAAAGTTTTTTCATTTGTTTCTTAAATATAAAAGTCCCATTTTAAAAGAACATTTTTATAATTTTAAAAATTAAAAATTTGATATCAATTGATATCTCTGCTCTAATGCATCATTTAACAGAGTTCATTAACATAAATGGAATCTCCGTACCTTAGATTTGCATAGTTGAGTCATACATTCACATCGATCCAACCCTTGAATATTCTTAAAGTTTTATCATACCCTATTTCTCTATATCGTACAAGAAATGCACCTTCTTGCATCTTATCATTAAAAAAAATTGATTCTCTATACGTAATATTACAAGTGGGCATGTTAGGTTGCCTAACTTTAAGGAGTTTACCCGAAAGTGTGATATCATTACGATCAATACAATCACTATTTATTATGAAATTTATATTAAATAAATATCAAGATTGGGATAGAAAGGAAAATAATGGAATTGGAATAATTATCGGAAAAGAGGTTTTTTTATTTAATTAGTTTTTTCCTCTTATTAAAAACAAGGACTAAAAATATGATCAAGGACAGTCGATGGTGGCGAAGTAATCTCCGGAGTCGAAGCTCAAATACAATGTATACAATTCATGTAAAATAATTAGTTTAATAAAATTAAATAAATATATATAAATAAGTATACTTATATTATATTTTCCTTATATTTAACACACATTTTTTAGCATTAATATTAATTTAATTTGAATATAGCGTATTACTTTCCCCGTCTTCATTCGACTATACCATATTAACTTTTTTACTTGTCTTAAAGTCTTACATTCATTTGATTCTACCATGTTAACTCTTTTACTTGTTTCAAAGTCTTACATTCCATATCTCTCATTCATTATAATAAATTATTAGTTAAAATTATAAAGAAATATAATTACAAGTGATTTAAAAATTTTTCTTGAAAATAATAAAATAATATTCTAAGCTTGGTCTTCCCTTGCTTTTTATTTCTTACCTCACCCTATAAAATATCCCTTACGAGGGATCTTGACTCAATATGTCCCCTATTGACCTTTCAATCTTTAAGGTTTTCCACAAAGCTCTCTTTTCTTTAATACTATCCAGAACTTATCTTGATTTCTAATTATATCCACCCATTTATGCCTCTATGAATAACCATATTTTTAAAATACTTCTTACATTTATAATATTAGTGAATAGGAAATAAAATTCTGAAGCAAATCACTTAAATAACTGTCATTAATTTTAACTTTCCTTTTCAGGATACCGTTGTTTCAAAGCAGTTATGTTTCTCACAGGATTTATCTTTGGAAGTGTCATCGTCTATCTAATCTGCCTTCAAGAAAAATTATTACCCGCATATGGAAACGCTGGTATGTATCTTAATTCTTTAAAGGAAAAAAATAATAATGATTGACATTCATCAAATTTCATATAAAAATTAGTTTTCATTTTTTTTTTTTTTTTAATGATTAAAATTACTAATCTTAATTCTATGTATCCAAAACCCAAGTAAATTTATATATTAATTTGCTATTATGAGGCGTTCAAAAGCAGAGTGGACCAATCCACAAATCACATTTTCGCTGATAAACATATATAATCAACTAGGTTTTTGATAAAACTAAATAGACATCGTGGCGCAAACTTAATTTTTACACGTCCTTCTAGATTACAACACAGGTACCAATTTTACCTCGAACCTTTACCTGTATTTTGCAGGATTTCTCATAAAAAACCAAAAGTGCGATGGTCCACTCTGCTTTTGAACGCATCATACCTTTTTTTTTTTTATTTTTATTTATTGGCATCAGGCACAAACCAATTTTGCCAGCCAAAATATAAAATATAAATAACTATATATATAAAATTAAGGTTTTGTCTGTAAATTGGTCCAAATCACGCCAGATTTTGGTTGCACACGTTTCAAACAAAGTTACTAACGAAAACACCCTCAACGAAATTCCCGTCTGTCTGTCTGCATGTATGTAAGTTTGTATGTTTGCATGGTTTCCGCGAAAAGTTGCTCACAATTCACGTAAAAACGGCTGAAGGAATTATTATGAAATTATTGGATAAAAAATACTTGGTAGATTTCACATTAAATTATTAAAATTATTATGAAATTTCATATTTGGATCAGATGACTTCTAACTTACGTTTATTGCTACATAACGTTTTGATATTTTGACCCCAAAAGAGGGTTTGAGGGGGCGCACTAATGGACATTATCAAATAACTCCTAAATTATTAATTCTACGGCAAATTTTGTTATGAGCAAAGTTGTAGGGGATGTGATTTCTGCCAACTTTTGTCTAAAAAATTCCTCCAAAAATCCACCCAAAAAGCGGGGGGGGGGGGGGGGGGGGTGAAAAATGTAAATTCTTGCCCTGGGAGAAAACTCAACCAAATTTTGTATACATAATCTGTGGGCCTCTGGAGAGCTAGAAATGCAAAAAATAACCACCCAAAATGGGGGGAGGGTCAAAAAATGAAATTTCTTGCTATTGGACCAAACTCAACCAAATTCTGTACACATAATCTATGAGCCACTAGAAAGCTAGAAATAAAAAAAATGGGTGCTGGGACGGGGGATATAGGTGACGTTTGGTGGTACAGTGGTGGGCGTCCCGGGGGTGGGGGTCCCCCTTGGCTAACAAGTGGGCTGCCGAAGGCGAGCCTTGCAGCTGGTATTACACAAATATATTTAAATTAAATGGATAATTTTCTAAGCTAATGAAATGTGTACCATGTTCAATCATGTTTTTCTGTTATAGGCGTGGCGTTGGGAGCTGGTATTCTTTTTGGCTTAATCACAATGTTGGTCCAGTATGTGGGACTGTTCTTGACAGGCTTTCATACTGGTCTATTGGCTGGGCTGATGGGCCTAGCCACTGCTAACCTTTGCTGCCAATGGCAACCTGCCTCTGTCTGGGTTGCAGTTGTTACTCTTCTTGCCTCTGGGCTACTTTGTGCACTTCTAAACCTCTATTGTACCAAAGGTATTTATAGCTGTTTGAAATTTTGGATTTATACATAATATCTTTAATAATATTTTATCTTTTAAATTAAATTAAATTGTTTTGTGCTCAAAATAGCAGAGTTTTTAATTTATAAGAAATTCATATAACGTTGTCTTCTGCTTGATATAAATATTTTCATTGATTTGGTTATTTGACATTTTTTATGCAACAGAATGACACTTTAGATCTCTGTTTCCCAACGTGCTGCCCACGCGCCACAGGGTGGCAATTTGATTATTAAGGGGGCAATTCAAAAATGGGCTCGTCCAGATAAATATAAAAATCTACAAAATTAGTTACCCATATTTGAAAAAATAAATGTTAACAAAATTTGATAGGAAGTAAGTAGCTTCAGCTCTATATAAAATACACTTAAATGTATGTAGAACCATACAAAATACTAATCAACAACATTCTGTTTTTATAATTATATTTATATAAGGTAAATAATAATTCAATTTTAAAATATAAAAATTACCATTTGTATATGTTACATAAGGGGCATGAGAATTTCAAAAAAGCTTAGACGGGATATGGGACAAAAAAGGTTGGGAAACACTGCTTTAGAGGATATTTATCTATAAAATTACTTACCTCTGTAAAAAATAGTCATTCACCTCATTTTATCCTTAAAAACTCTGGCTCCATCGACTTTGAAAAGCAACAAAAATTGTTAGCTAGTAGTGACGTCATGTCATGCACTTCCAGTCGAACGGTGGATCCGAATTAATTATTACAAAATGAATACTTTTCTATAATACCTACCATGTAATTTATTCGCCCCTGTTCATCAAGTCTTCATTCAGACTTTCGAGCCATGTGATTTTATTTTAATTTAAATACAGGCTCTGTAAAAATATAATTTATTGATAAATTATAAATTGTGGTGTTTTTTGAGGCTCTTGAAAACCTTGAAAACAGATGTAATGTCTTCGTAAGGAAAAAGGAAATAAAATTTCTTTATATTCTAACAAATTTTCATGAAAAACTTATGACACGTTTCGGCGGATATTCTCACACCATCATCAGTCCAAGCTTTTCATAATATAGTACATATGTCTGTGTAGAATGTCATTTTCTTTTTACAAATAATAACATTTTAATCAAAAAGCTGGAGGTATTTTGTGTGTTAAATTGTTATTAATATAGTATGTCAATATCAGTGAATATATCATATATATAATGAAATGTTTTAAATCTTATAGAATGCCTTTTTTATAAGTTGTTTTCTATAGTTATTCCTCTTAAAACATTTTCATAATATAGTACATATATAGGTATGTGTAGAATGTTATTTTCTTTTTGCAATTAATAACATTATAATCAAAAAGCTGGAGGCTTTTTTGTGTTATAAGTATTATTAATATAGTGTATGTCAATATCAGTGAATGTATCATATATATAATTAATTGTTTTAAATCTTATATTGTTTCTATAATTATTTTTCTTAAAATATATATATTTTTAACTGTAATTTTCAATAAGTGATTATATTACTTAATAATTGTTAATATTTCATTATATATATGATATATTCACTGATATTGACATACTATATTATATTAATATACATACTATATTAATAACAATTTAACACACAAAATACCTCCAGCTTTTTGATTAAGATGTTATTATTTGTAAAAAGAAAATGATATTCTACACAGACATATGTACTATATTATGAAAGGCTTGGACTGATGATGGTGTGAGAATATCCGCCGAAGCGTCTCATAGGTTTTTCATGAAAATAAATTTGTTAGAATATAAAGAAATTTTATTTCCTTTTTCCTAACGAAGACATTACATCTGTTTTCAAGGTTTTCAAGAGCCTCAAAAAACACCACAATTTATAATTTTAAAACATTATAGTACCATATCTAAATAATTTATTGATATTAGTAATCATTATGTTTTAGAAAAACAAGGTATTACAAATTAACTTTTTGGGGGAGTAGGGATAACTTGGCGCAGGATGTGACGGTGCTTATAAAGAACGAATTTTTGTTTAAATTTTGACTAGTTTTTTCAGATTCTCTATATTATATAAACTTAATTGCTTACATAAATTCATTGTATAAAAAATACCATATAAGTTTTTAAGTAATATTTTTATACCCTTTCTAATAAATAAATGTATTCATTAATTTGAATCTTTATTCTCAAAGACTTGGCATTCATCTACATATATAATTAAACATTTCATATGAATATTCAATAGAATTTTGGTCAGAATTAAATTTACTTCTATTGGAAACAAAAGAGGCCATGATTATGTTGCATTTCCTTTTGAACTATTTATAGTGAATTTTGGATAAACTACAAGACTTTACTCTTACTAGATGCAAATAAATAAAAATATTTATAAAGATTAATTACTTATTAGCCCAGCAAATAGAGGATCCAAAAAGTGCTTCAGCTTACATTAATTGCGGAAAAATATTTTTTCTAAGATCGTTTGGTATGGTGTGGGTATGCCAAATCTAAATTTGGGACCTCGAAAATGTGGGGGACAACTTTGTATGACCGAAAAACCTCGAAATTTTCGGACTTTTTCCTGTTTTTTCGCTTATAAGACGAAAACAATCCAAATTTTGTAAATAACCGTCCTATAGTAAATTAAAGAAGACAAAATTTCGAATTCATTAAAAAAAAATTGGTCTTGTAGTTCGAAATTTTATGGGGATCCAAAAAACAGCTCCCCGGATCACTTTTGAATACCTATTCCCAAAAAAACTCGCACTTTTCGATGTTTTCCCTTTTTGACCATGAAGGAGCACGATTTCGACAAAGACCACTTTATACATTTTTAAATTAGATTAAATTTCCTACAATTCAAATAAAGTTTAATCTTAATTGAATAATGGTAATTTGTGCCGCGATGAGGTTGAATTTTTGAAAAACTGCAATTTTTTGCAAAAAATAGCATTTTTTCTTTATAAAATGAAAACCACTCATCCTAGAAACTTGATCCTATCTCATTCTCTAGGAAATTTTGTTTACTTGAATGTTTACTTGGATCACTTTTTTGTTACAACTCTTAGATTTATAGATATCGAGTATTTTTCATGACAAGAAATTATCTATTTTTTCAAAAAATCGCAATTTTTCCATCTTAAAATGAATAGCACTCATCCTAGAAACTTGATACCTGTCTCATTCTCTAGGAAATTATATTGATTTGAACGTTTACTTTTGATAAAACTCTTAGATTTATAGATATCCTGCATTTTCCATGATATTTTTGAGGATTCGAATCATATCCTGTCCCCCACACATTCGAGGTCGCAAACTTAGATTTGGGATACCCACACCATACCAAACGATCCAAGAAAAAAAAATATTTTCCCGTAATTAATAAGCTGAAACCCCTCTATTTACTGAGCTATATCCTTAGCTTATTATTTAAAAAATATTTTCTTTTGAGATAATTCTCATTGGTATGTTTTTACTTGCCTAAATTATTTTAACTAAGGAATAATTGTCAAGTGAATATTTTAATTTTTCTAAAACCTGTTATCTAGAATTAATTGTAAATTAAATAAATATTTAAAATTCAGTATCCCGTAATAAATCTTAATTAATTTTAATTTGCGTAATTTTTCTCTAGTTTATGATAAAATAATTAATATACTTATTTATTTGTTTCTTAGGTCTGACTTTAATTGGTACCGCAGTGTATGGGGCATCTATGTTCGCCGCTTCATGTGATTATTTTGTCCATCGTTGGGATTCTGTAGGCTGGGTCTGGGAACGGGTATCATTAAAACGACACCATCTTCTACCTTGTGCTTGGTATGGTTGGCTAGTGCTTGCCTCCTGGCCTACCCTCGTCATTCTGGGTATGATCACTCAATGCGCCATCACAGGCCGTGGCGTCTATCATCATGAACGTAAGCCACTTTTATAATATATTATGATATAAACCTTATTGGGCAATCCCATTGTTTAGAATCATGAACATTATTTTGAATGTTTGTTAATCTACGACTTAAAAAAGAGGTTTTATTTATTTGAACCTCTTGTTTATTTGTTGTACCTATGTATGTTATGATGGCCTTTATTTTGGGTATTTTCGAATTTTTACGCTGACAGACTCATATGGTTCGAAATAAATTTAAAAAAATATCCCCCAAGTTTCAAGTCTCTATCGCAATTTTAACATGTGCCTCACAACAAGGACGTGGAACGATCTTAGGCCAGGGCGGGGGGTCAAAACTTGAAAAATGATGTAGGCCTCCCGGGGGGGGGGGGGGGGGGGGGGGGGTATGAAAATTTTGAAACAATTTAGTACAATTTAACCCATTTTTAAGCAGTTAGCTGTGGTTTTATTGAAATTTCTTTCTTCAGAAGCTCCGCTGAACCCCTTGACTCCGTAGACAAATTCCCAGGGGTTCAGCTGACCCCCTGAACCTACGGTTCCGCCTTCCCTGCCTCACAGCGATGTAAGCTTCCCATTTAAATAACATAGGGATTTTGGCAGTGAAATATCAATTTTTTATTCCAGTCAAAGCAATTGTTCAAAAAATTTGAAACTCTGTAGACTTTATCCTTATAATAGTAGCTATCATTCAGGATTTTTAGAGATTTTTAGCTATTATAATTTTAGAGTTACAGCTAGATAAAATACTGCTATATCTTAGTGTTAGTAAGTTATAGACTCTAAAATTATAATAGCTAAAAGTCTGTAAAAGATCTGAGATATAGCTACTATTATAAGGATAAAGTATACAGGGTTTCAAATTTTTTGAACCATTACTTTGGCCCTAATAAATAAATGGATCGTTCAATTCCAAAACCCCCATGCTATTTAGATGGGAAACTTGCATCGGTGTGCGGTACAGTTAAAAATTTAGATAGAGTCTTGAAACTTGGGGGATATTTTTTTTTATATTTATTTCGAACCATATGCACCTCTGTCAGCGTAAAAATTTGAAAATACTCAAAATAACTACTTCTCTAATGGATGTATGTCTCTAGCCTTGTAACTCTTAAACGAAAGGTCCCATTTTTTATTCATTTATTTTTTGATAAGTGAAGGCGTATTTTTGTCGTGAAGAATCTTATAAATACTCTATTTATAAATAAAATGTATATATTAATATAAATTTTATAAATGTCGCACCCCTTTTGAAAAATTAGCATGTTTGAAATAAATCTAACCTTTAAGCAGGGTGATGCATCTTTGACTTTTTGCAAAAAATCAAATTAACTCTATCCTTATCAATCAATAATGAGCGTTCTGCAATAAGGTTTCTGATATGTCTAGACTGAAATCTCTAATCTATTTATGTAGAGACTACGTCGTTCATAATTGTTTGTTCTTAATAATTTAGAAAAAAATATTTGATTTTAAATATAATGCATTTGTATTTAATTTCGTGGTTTTCTTAAAGCAATATTACAGCCAGCCTACATATGTTGTATGCAGTGCTGCCGCGAGCTTTTATTCGAATGTATGTACTGTTCATTTTAGTGAAATATACTGTAATTGGGTAAAAAATCGAGCCACTTTATTATTTTTGTACTATATTACCGCTGGTATATAAAATAAAAAAAAATCAGGAAATATAATGCTTATTCAAAATTAAAAGAAATTCCTACATAATAAATTTGTATTTTAAAAAATAAACACATACAAAATCAAAACTTTAACACCCTTTTTTAGCATCTACGAATACCTTCAACTCCGACCCAATCCCTAAATTTCTTCTTATTTTCAAGAGACAAGGGCTCACCGCGGACTACAGAGGTTGAACCTTTTTGGAGCAACTTCTTTTTGTATCAGTATTATTATATATATAAAAAACCATACTAGATGAAGGAGGAGGTATCAGCCAAAGATGGAATCACTGGGTTCAATAAAACACCTTTAATGAGACGTTTCGGCCTAAATTTTATTTGGCCATCTTCCGTCAATTAGGAGTTATACACAAAATGCGGTACACATATGTGATCGAACCAAGCCTTGTCAAAAATAAAAATTTCTTTTAGCTTCATGCGAATTTTTAACGTGCCTGGACCCAAAAGTTTCAGAATGAAAGGACTTTCATTCTGAAACTTTTAGGTCAGACACGTTAAAATTCGCATGAAGCTAAAAGAAATTTTTATTTTTGACAAGGCTTGGTTCGATCACATATGTGTACCGCATTTTGTGTATAACCTAATTGACGGAAGATGGCCAAATAAAATTTAGGCCGAAACGTCTCATTAAAGGTGTTTTATTGAACCCAGTGATTCATCTTAGGCTGATACCTCCTCCTTCATCTAGTATAGTTTCATCACAGCCACGAACTCTTACAATATAAAAAACCTTTAGTAGTTTTTGACACACATATGAAGAACATCTAGATTGAAAGAATCGGATCTGCAACCTACAACAAAATTATATGTTGATGTTATTTTAACAAAATACTTTGAACTCGATTTAATTGTCCCATTGAGACCTAGTCACGCAAACAAACCAGACGCATAGTTAGCCTAATTTCAGAACATTCTCTGCCCACTGATAAGGCTAGTGTTAATTCGCTTTTTTGCAAAACTCTAAGGGAAGTATTCGCATCAATTTTTAATTTAATATTCTAAATTGAATTTAAGATTTTTTCTTAAAACTTTTTAATGTATTTAATTATTTATATTTGTCATATTTATTGAAGTGCACTGTTCTTTTTCCATGTTCTAGCAGTGGCGCCGTCCAAGAAGTCTCGAGCAATGCATCCCGCTACGGCGGCAGCTCAGCGAGTTCGGACCAGAGAGCAACGGGCCGAATTACGGCAAAAGAAGTACCGATATTTATATCAAGTTCGCACAGCTCACGGAGATGTTATCAGTCAGGTAATAATCTATTATTATTATCTATAATTGGACAATTACATTATAATAAAATATATTCTGGAAATTCAATAAATTTATTTACTCAACTATTATAGTTCTTTTACAGAATAAAAAACATTTGCTAAATCTTTTGGGGAACTCCTGAATATTTCAATACAAAAATTTTCATTGACATATACCCTATTTTAGGTTTCGTTTTTAATCGCCAATGATAACTTAAGATTGGTTAAAAGTTTCAAATATATAAATATCAAGACATACGTTACTTGGCATGATACTTAGATAAATATATATTATTAATTTTTTGAGCCACCATTACGGCGTCAAAAAATTATCAAATTACATTTACAAGTAAAGGGAAAAATAAATAAATTGCAATGGCTTGGACCCTCGTTATCGGCGAATAACATTTCTCTCCGCTTAGCTTATTTGTTTATTCACCGTTAAGTATCTCGCCAATAGATTTTCGGAGTGAATTTGAATTGAATTATTAATTCCATATATTATCTTGAATAGATGCCCTGATTGTAATAAAAAAATATGAATTTAGGTCCTATCAAAGATTTTAATAAATATGTTTATATAGGGTCTTGTCCCCTCGGGAGTCGAACCCAAGCACTAGTCAGCTTTCCGGGCAACTAGTCAGACCCTTGAGACCATCACCTCCAATATGCAACAACATATACGACCTAAATTCATGTTCGAAAAATAAATTGATTTAAATCACAAGTTGATATTGAGAAAAAATTCAATCTTTCTTTCTCAAATAGATACTCATTTCTTAACAAAAATAATATGATTCGAAAGCTTTTTCTGAAAATTATTGTAGATTTTTTTAATTATTAAAATATTTATTTGTTTGATTAAGAAAATTATTATAATATCAAATTATTATTCTTCCATAAATTAATATTATAAGTTAAAAAATCTGCTCTTAAAAATCATAGTTAGTCCAATTTGCTGTTAATTGTTCTAAAGACGGATCGAATTTTAGTGAGAAAGGGTCCTGAAAAAGAAAAGACTTTTGGATTCTACGCTTGATGGAGAAATTGTAAGCTGCTTCTAAATACTATTTTGCTGTCTATCTTTTTGAAAAATAAATAAATTTGAAAAAAAAAATACATTTCGCTAATTTTTAATACAATATTACTGGTAAAATTTCCAAAATTTTCGAAAGTAATTTCCGCTCAGTTACCTTTAATTGATAACTGTAAAGCCAGTAATGACATCCCTAACCACCTGTCCTGTTGGCTATAGCACTACTTATCTTTTATAAAACTTAAAGATATTTTTCATTTATTTGAATTGATCATAGAGTATTCAGCCTAAGATTGGTTCGATCATCATCATTGAGTATACAGTCCTAAAGACTGGTTTGATGGAACAATCCGTCTCCACTCGACTCTTTCCCCCACCAGCTGTTTGACCTCTCTAAATGTCTCGCATCCCATATCCCCAATTATTTGGTTGAAATATTCTGATCTGGGCCTTCCCCTTTTCTCCCCCCCTCCAAGATATCCCTAAGCAGTCCCCCATGTCTCAGTGTGTGCCCCATCATCTGACTCTTCCACAAGGATCTTCTTTCTCCGATTCTTCCAAGAACTTCTTCATTTGTAATTTTATCCATCCATTTGATATTCATCATTCTTCTGTAGCACCACATTTCGAAAGCCTCTAATCTCTTTCTCTCCGCTTCTCTAATTGTCCAGGTTTCACACCCGTACATGGCTATGCTCCATACATATGTCTTCAATAGCAACTTCCTGTTTTCTAAGCTGATTGAGGAGGAGCATAGTAGTTTTTGTTTTGAATTAAACCCCATTTTTGCTTGGGCAATTCTTGATTTAATTTCGTTTTCGCTCCTCCCATCCCATGTTATTTTACTTCCTAGGTAGCGGAATTCCTTAACTCCTTCTAGGTTTTCTTGGTTAATTTTGATGCATTCCTGTCTCGTTTGTTCTTTTTTGTACATACTAGGACCTTGGTTTTATTCTTGTTTATTTTCATTTTGATTTCTTCTATTAGGATTTGGTTAATTCCATTCAGAGCGTCCTCTAATTCTTTTTTGTTGCTTCCTAGAAGGGCAATGTCATCGGCAAATCTTAACATAGCGATCTTTTGACTTTGGATTTTGAAACCTGTATCAATTTTGTCTTTGAATTCTTTAATCGCTTCTTCTATGTATAAGTTGAAAATCATGGGTGACAGCACACATCCTTGTCTTACACCTTTTTTTTATTTTGGCTTCTCTTTGCTCATCTCCAATATATATTATTGCCATCTGGTTTTGGTATAGATGCATTATTAATATTTTTATTCTATATTTCAGAGCTATGTTCAAGCCCTTCAAAGAAAAGTATGTGGACCTGGAAGTATTCTTGGAACAAGTGTTGGAGGCAGCAGCTGTCCTGGTGATATTAACACTCTTCAGTCCGATTCAACCCATCTTACAATTCTTCCGGCAGATCACACACAACAACAACTTACGGTGCTCACTGAAAGCGAGGATGATGAGATCTCAAGGCAGAGACGCAGCCCTCACCTCCATTAAATCAATTTATTTTTAATATACAATTTAGTCATTATTATTATTATTTTTTTTTTTAATTTTCAACACATTCCTTAAATTCATTTCTTGCTCTATAAAGGATTATTTAGCGTTGGGATCTTTTGAAGCCATAATTTTTTTTTAATCCAAGATAAAAGTTTTATCATTACATGCTTAGAGACACCATTAATTGCCTAGAGATTTCGGGAAGAGAGGTCTGAAAAATCTTATAAATTATTTCGCGAAAAGAAAGGTCCAAGATGTTTCTTAGTTTTTTTATAGCCCTTAAAATAAATTCGTAGAAATTATTGATATAATTATTGTAAAATAAAATATATGTAATCTCTTGTAAGAAAATTAGAAGGGATTGTCAAAATAGACTCTCCTTTTTAAGAATAATGTTCTCTGGGCAATGGTGTTTTAACTATTTCAACTGTTTCAAATATTAAAAATACATAAGAGTTGAACTATATTAGTAAATTTAAATTTCTAAAAAAATCACTAGAAGGTGACATCCATTAGATTAGAGATGGAATGGATATTTTAATTTATTATTATTATTTATTATTTTATCATAGTAGTACATTAGAATCCTATTTATAATGGATATTTTAATTATATCATCTTACAGGGTAGTCATTTGACCTGGATTGCTATTTTTTGCACTCACGTTCTATTCCCGATGGGGTGAATACAAGTAACACAACCTTTCTATTATATCAGTGGGCCCCAAACTACGGCCCTTGAAACTATTCCATACGGCCCGCGGCTATTATAGAATTAATTCACAAATATTCACTATATTAAATATTAATGCCATATAATAATGTATTATTAATATAATGTCCGTATAATATCTATATCCGGGACTCCTATAGTTTTCAATGCTCATATGTGGCCCTATCTCTAAAAAGTTTGGGGACCCCTGTGTTATATAATTAAAATACCCATTCCACCTCGCATCTAGTAGATGAACACCTCTCGAGATTTCTTTAGACATTAAAAAAATAAGCTATAAAAAATATTTTTGTTAATTTTGAATAGATCAAAAAAAGTTTTTTTTGAACTGAGAAGGTGATTTTTCATTATTTAATTTAAAATATAAAAATGTATTGAGTGGATTTTGAAGACCCAGCCCAGGGCTCAATAAAGAGAGAAAATTAAATCTATCTTTTTAATTCAAAACCGACATTTCGGATGCTTCTTCCCTCCTTCTTTAGGGTTTTGAAAGGTTTAGAATATTGTTACTGCCACTGAGAGAGGAGACTGAGGGGAGTGTCACGTTGTATTATTCCCTTCACTAACCTTTCAAAAATTTCTCTCTTTTTTGAACTTTGGACTGCCTCATCAAAATCTATTCAATTCACTATAGCAGTCCGTCTCCATAAATTTCAAATCATAATAAAAATGTATAATTTAATTAATGTAAATGTATGTATATCTTTCATGGCCTTGTCATCTTTAAAATACTCGATTCAAAGATCTCTTAAGTTATTCAATATGTTTGGTCTTGAAATGGTGACGGTTCTATTGGAATATTCACAACCGTCTTAATTCCAGTCGGCTTGATTCAATCCCACTGGAATTGATCAGGAGAGTCTATGGAGATATTGGGAGTGAAGTCTATGAAAGAACGAGCAAAATCTGGCTGATACATTAATTATATTATCCTAATATATATATTCAATTTAAATTTAAAAATAGGAACGAAAATTTATTGTTAAAAATGATTAAACAGCTCAAAAACATCTTAAAATATTCATAAGAATAAGATTGAAGTAATTTTTGGAGACGGACTGATAAGTGAATTGAGTGGATATTGATGAGGCAGTCCAAAAAAGAAGATAATTTAGACTATCGTTTTATTCATAAACCGACGTTTCGGAGGCTTATACCCTCCTTCTTCAGGTGTTTTCACTACACTATAATTTTGCTGAGAATGAAATACGATATATTATTGTTACTGCCACTGAAAGAGGAGACAGAAGGAAATGCCGAACTGGATTTCCTTCACTGACTTTTCAAAACCCTGAAGAAGGAGGGAATAAGCCTCCGAAACGTCGGTTTATGAATGAAAAGATAGTCTAAATTATCTTCTTTTTTTGGACTGCCTCAGCAATATCCACTCAATTCATAAGAATTCGCAGTTTGATTTATATCATTATTTGTATAAATTAATTGATTTTTCATGAATAGTTTTTTTTAAATAAATGTAACTTAAGAAATCTCAAAAGAATAGGCATACTGTGCCTCCGAGAGGCCAGTCTTAAGGATCAATGGATGAGCAATAGGGCATGGCGATTTTAGAGTGTATGAACGAATTGAAATAGAGCTCACAAATATATATATTTATGAAATATCATTCATATCATCTATACAAATTTCAATTGGCTAATTAACTTTTTGTTAATGCGCTCTAAAATTCCATTATAAAATAAAATTAGGTGTTTGATTTCCCCTTTACCATTTAATTAATATATCATTTAGACTAGATGTCATAAATTATTATATTAATAATTTATATTGAAAGAAATTTAGAATTATCTAATATTTGATTATAAATAATGATAAAACCATATCGAAATTTCTAAAAAAAATTATTCCCAACTCTAATAACTTTACAACGAAATATGAGCAAGGAATTTTTAAGTAGGAATTATTAAATTAATATTCAAAAAATAAATTTTTTTCTCTCACATTCCTTAAAAAAAAATCCCGAATTGAGAATAAAAAATTATTTTCAAAATATTAATCGAATTATTATTTTGAAATATAGCAACGGTTCGAAGTGCACAAGACAATAGGTTCATTCCTACGTTTTCGTTATAAAATGTACGGTGCAAAAAAATAAAATAAAAATAAATTTTAATTTGTTATTTAAAAAAAATAATAATATTATTAATTATTTATCAAGATTTATTTGACAAAATATCATATTAAGTTAATTTTATAAAAAAAGAAGAGTTTTAAAAAAATAAAATTTCTAAGTAATATCAGAAAGATGTCTAGTTTAATTTATAAATAAATAATTTAATAACAGATTTTAAAATATAGAATATATATAAAAGACAACGCAAAAAAATGCTTATTTTTTATTAAAATATTTATTCTCAAATATTTAAATTCATCGAGATCATTATTTAAAAAAGTAAATATTTTTTTCACCATTTTAGAACAAAGATTACTTGAATATAACTTTATTTCTAGTGTTAATACTTTCAAAAAATAAATAAAACAAATATAGTAGATCTATACAACGTTTGATTTACATATTTTTATATATTTTATATTTTAAAAAATATATAAAAAAAGAATTAAAGTATTGATAATATCTATAATATTGGGTTGGTGCATAATTATTGCGTCGTTTTTCGCGACTTTTTTTTTTCTTTAAAAATTGGCTTTTTCATTAATTTTTTTTCATCAAAATAATCTTCTCTTTTCAGTTAATGAAAATTCGTATCGAAAATCATATCCATATTCCCCACATTATTTGTACTCCACCACTTCGAGAAAGGTTGGAATGCAGCGCAGTCATTTCGGAATCTCAATGAATTTTTTGGCCAAGAAACAATCAGCAAAACCCAATTTGAAAGATTGTTCAAGAAGTTCACATCGGGAGATACAAACCTCTCAGATGAAGAAGCAAGAGGTTGACCATCAAATTTCGACGACCAGGCATTTTTGACAGTCGTGGAGGACGACAAAAGCTTGACAACCAGAATGTAGGCCGAAGACTTCAATATGGGCCATTTGATCATCGTTCGTCATCTCAAAAAGCTCGGAAATTGACTGGATGGGTCCCTCACGAACTCTCCAACAACAAAAAAGCCGAACGTGTGCTCATCGATTTGCTGCAGCGCAACTAGCAGACTCCGTTCCTGAAGAATCTCTTACTATCAGACTGATGGGCGATCCTCCATTAAATGACACTCTCGACTCCCTAGCCCATCGTAGATCTGTCTCCGCCCTTTCTCTTTTTTATAGATATTACCATGGCTTTTGTTCTGACGAGATAAAATCAATAATCCTCCAAAGGCTTCATTTGCGCAAAATACACGATTTTCTAAGATTCAACACCTCTACGCGCATAAATTGGATACTAATCAAACAAACGCATTCGCCAATTCGTTTATCCCTATGACATCTAGAGACTTGAACTTTCTTCCTCCTACCGTCTTCCCAGCAACTTTTAACCTTCAATCTTTCAAGACACAGATACCTTCGATTCCTACCCAATCCCTAAATCTCTAATTATCTTCACGATACAAGGGTCCACCGCGGACTACAGAGGTTGTACCTTTTTGGTCCAACTTCTTCTTGTATCAATATATTTATAAAAAAATCTCGTCTCTGGTGATGAATCGTGGCTTCTCTTCAAAAACGTCAAAATAAAGGTTTGCGTTTCGCCAGGTGTCTCACCCAAAGGAATACCGAAAGGCGTCCATTGTAACATAAGAAGCCAATTTGGTGTTGCTTTTGCTAATTGTTCCTTGGCCAAAAGGTTCGTTGAGATCACGAAATGACTTTTATATGTATTTGGAATCTATATGGCCCCTATATAGTTACTATATAGTTTGAAACATTGTGCTACTAGGGAACCTTTCTCGAAGTGGTGGAGTATAAATAATGTGGCGAATATGCATATGATTTTGGATACGAATTTTCATTAACTGAAGGGAGAAATTATTTTGATGAAAAAAAATTATTAAAGAAAGAAAGGTCACGAAAAAAATACGTAATAATTATGCACCAACCCAATATAATTAACAATTTATATATATTAAAACCAAAAATATATTTATCTTTTAAAAGTGATTTGTGATAATTTTCTTTATATAATTTTGAGAAATGTTTTCTCTGTAAGTGATTTAATACAAAAGACTTTTCTTTTGATTCACAAAGTTATACAAATTAAAATTATAATGTTATGTATCAAGAAGAATATATATTACATACTTAAGATCTTTCACAAAATGGTTCTTATATGAAACATTCAAGAACAATAATATAAGAAAGATACAATCTATTCACTATTTTTTTTTTAATTTTTAATGCAAACTTGGCCTCGGGAACTTCATGCCTATTTAGCCAAAATACGCTATAAATAATGAATCAAGGTCTTGGAGAAATACCTCCTTTCAGATCCGTCAAGAAAATATATTTACTATGATACTATGTATTCAAATATTAAAGTTGTGTTTAGTTGTGCTATTTATTGTGAAAATATATAAAATACGAGTATACTCTTGATTTCTACTTTTAATTTATAAATTATTTTAGATTTATTTCAAGTTATAAAAAATAATATTTTTATCTTTTAAATTAATATTCTTTATATGTATTTGGAATCATTTTCGAGTACAATTTATAATTTGATAACAAATATATAATGTACCTAATCTACTATCTTCTTCGTGAGGTATTTTCATCTAATCTCAAAACTAATAGATTTTCTAGAATTAATTATTCATTTCATAAAGAAAATATCCTAATATTAGTCCGAAAATAAAATGAACAAATAAAAGAAATTTTTGCCAAGTTAATAAAATTTATAAATTTAACAAATAAAGAAACAAAAAGTTGAGCAAAAGAAAAAACAAATGAACATAGATTAAAGAAACATTCAATTACGCACATTATCAATTGCTAAAATAAAACAAGGGGCATATTTCACCCTGTTATCTTTTTTTACTCAACAATTAATGGGATCTATTTTAGAACAAGTGAATCCCTATTTTAAGGTTCGTGTCAGCATTGAAAAAACTGAAATAGTTTCATATATCTATTTTTAATATATATACGTTTGTTTCTAGATAGATACATGAAACTAATAAAACATATAATGTAATAAATAAAAATGAAGAAATTATAAATATATAAATAATATATATATAAGAATGATAGTAATTTTTTGTTAATAGAATTTACTAATAAATAATGACATTTGGCCCTTATGAAACCAAAGAATCGTTTATTCTAAAATTATCTTCTTAGCTTGTATTTAAAAAAATCAAATATTAATTGAATATAGGTATATATAAATATATATATGTATATTATAAAAAGTTTATTCAATTTATTATATCGAAAAAATAACATTATATCTTGATTTCAGAAACAAAATATTGTATAAAGAATTAGTGATTTTAATTTATTAAAAATTTAAATAAATTTTCATTTTTTGTAAAATCCAAGTTTTTATATTATTAATCAAAATGTCTTAAAAAGTTAAGAACTAATATTTTCCCTCGTAGTTGAAATGCTAACAAATTAACATAATGTAATTTTTTATTAACCAATACCAAGGGGTGAACCGTGCGTGACCTAATATGCTGAACACCTACTTCCACTTGTACTTCCAAATATTTCCAAGTACTTCTTAATATTTCCAAGCACTTCCAAATATTTCCAAGTACTTTCAAATATTTCCAAGTACTTCCAAATATTTCCAAAATACTTCCAAACAGGTGTACACCTATTTCCAATCGCGGATCACCACTCGACTTATACCCATTATGTGCAAGACCCCTTGTAATTTTTGTCAAAGCTGTCACGTGCTAAAGTTCAACCTAAATAAATACAGTAAGTCCTCGAATTATCAGATTAATTGGATCTGAAGGTTTTCGCGTAAGTCAAAAAAATCGCGAAAGTCGAGGAAAGAACAAAATTTAACATTTTTGGCAAAAAATATGTTTTAGTTTCAAAGGATAGGTGAAAGTAAATTAGATCTATATAATATATATTATATACCAGGGTTGGCCACTAACCTTAACTTTGGAAGCCGCAAATTTATAAAACTAAATGAAAGCGAGCCACATTGTTTGGACATTAATTAATGGTTCATAGACACATTTTTTATTTTATAAAATATAAATGAAGTAAAATTTATTTTTTGCTCTATTTACTTATAACATTAGTGTTCAATTATACAATAAAAAATAAAAAATAAATAACATTTCACTTTTGAGAAGTGTTTTTACTAGTGTACATGTTGGCTATTAGTTGTTTGAAATCTGGCTGATAATTGGTATTATTATTTTTTTAATTTAATTATTATACTTTTTAAAATCAGTATTATTTAAGAGGGTTCAAGAGCCGCACAAAATTGACTGAAGGGAGCCACACGCGGCTCGCGAGCCACGTTGTGGCCACCCCTGTTATATACACTCAGGGCCGGATTTAGACTTGATAAGGGCTTAAGCTATTTGAGATATGGGACCCTTTATAAGTTCAGATATTATATGTCAGTGCCAAATATGATTTTCGGATACCTAGAGGGTTAAACTGAAATACAATTAAGAAATATATAAATTTATAGTGAAATACTAAATCTTTAGCTTAAAATCATTTTTATTCATAACAAACTTAAAAATGCAACTTTGTTAAAATGAAACAAAAGTTTTAAGGAGATAGGTGATGGTTCTAGGTGAAATTTTTTATATAATAATAAATTTTTACCTAATTTTTTTTATCATTATTATTTAAACAAAAGTTCTTTTAAAAGGCACAATTTACAAAAGCTTATTATTATTATTACGGAGCGGCATTGGGACAAATAATGCATGCTGCAGTATATTTAAGTATATATAGTATGACAATTGCTCGCTCGGACAATTTTTTTTGGGTGCCCCCAAGAAAGTGAGGGCCCTAAGCTATAGCTTGTGTAGCTTATACGTAAATCCTGCACTGTATACACTCAAAGAAAATATGATTTATTGAACATATTCCACATAACAGAATCTATGGACTAACTACTTCAAATATCGGTCCAGTGTTAATTGTCTTTTAGCCCTTTTCTTTTCTTCATTAATTAAAGTGTAGCATACAAAATATCCCATATATTTTTTTTAAATCGCGTAAGTCGAGGACTGACTGTACCACAATTTGTGACTTAGATTGAGACCATGGGTTCCATAACGTTTACCTGGGGACACTTTGAAGTCGAGCTTGACGCTAGACCGATTCAAATACTTTACTCAAGCTACACTAAGGATAAAGTAAAAAGTAATTAAAAGCTTACAAAATATGCTTTAGTTTAATGTACAACTTCTATTTATTACATCACAGTGGGTGGCCAAATTATTTTAGTCAGCATGTGAAAAATTATATCTATCATATGTTTTTAAGGGTTTATCCAGAGCTGGGCACAGTTAATTCGAAAGTTAACTTCGATAATCGTTAAAGCGTTGACTTTTCACAAATTTAACGCAAGTTAAAGTTATCTGTTAAAAGATAACCACCTAAAAGTTGTACTGATATTTAAGCATTACCTATATGTATATTAAAGATAATAGATGAGGCTTGGCTTTGGTACAGGGGTAAATAAAACAAATAATTTAGTTACATTAAGTAGTTAATGCTTTTAGGAAGAAAACACAGAAACATATGCACCTATTGCATAAAACTGCAATCAGTTATTGATCATCATTTTGCATTAGATGCATGTTTCCCTTCATAAACATTAGCATATTAAAATTGTCATCGATGATCGTTTCGCCAGTAAAACATCTTTTCCTGTAGAAAAAAGGCATTCAACTTCAGCGCTAGAAGGAATAGATCAGTGTTATTTTTATTTAATAAAAAATTATATGAAAACCGGTTCTCCTAGAAATGCAGTATCTGTAAAAGAGTCTTTTTACTTTGAGTTCAGCCAAGTTCTGACCAAATTCTGAGCTTTGTTTTCCAGAGATTTGTGGTCTTTGGTCCTTTCTTCAGTCTGAATAACACTCGGATAAAAAATGAATTAAACTGATCGCACAAAATCACTGCAACAACCAATGTAACGGACTAAAGTTAACAGAAGTTAAGAAAACCGTTATACTTTTTTTAGTTTAACTTAAAAGGTAAATCGTTAAGCAATTTGTTAACTTCGTTAATTAACGATTCACGGATTAACGATGTTGTGCCCAGCTCTGGGTTTAACTTACTATTAAACTCATAAAATCGTTTCAATTGTTATCTTTATAGTTTTATTAGCTTAAGACAATACAAATTCAATAATACAAATACAATTTCAATATTCAGTGAATCCTTCCTTTCGAGCAATCACATTTTGTAAGCGCTCCGATATGCTGCCATACATTTTTTGGCTATTTCTTGAAGTTCTGGTGTATTTTGCCCTGCTTTAATAATATTTTCTATCAAGTCCCTTTTGTTAGTAATTATTTTATCTTTGCAAATTTCTTTTTTTAGGGCCGCCTATACATTTTCGATCGGGTTGAGGTCCGCCGAGTTGCCAGGCCAATTCAAAGGGGTTATTACATTAGATTACTACTAGATTTTTTGAGAAGTTTGATTTAAATAAATTTACTTTATAAAAATCATTTGAATATAATAATTTGGCCACCAACTGTAACTTCAAAAAGATATAAAATATCATTGATTTATAACTTCTCTTTAATGCGCAGCATTTTATCTTCGTGTAATCTATTTTTCGCCTTAAAATAAATAAATTCCAATAGAAGGCAAAGAAAAGTGAAACCATAACCATATATAAGAACCATCATTGCAGGATAAATATCAATGATTCCAACGGAGATGAAGCTGGAACCGGAACCTGAGCATTGCGGCTTGCTTGTATAATATCTATTATAGTCTCGCAATTTGATTCCACGCTCAATTAATAATCTATAGCTGTATATTAAAAAATATATATTCATTAAAAAATTAATAAGAAGCAGGTATTTGAGATAAAATAAACTTAATAGCTAACTTTTTTGTATTTTGAATGAATAGTGTGATATAAGTAATATTAAGTTAATATGCATGCATAGATCAGGGCTGTCCAACATGCGACCCAGCATAAAATTATAAATTTCGTTAAAACATTGAGATTTTTATCCAATTTCTGGAAAAGATAGATATCTGATACAATTTGACCTAAAATAATAAGAAATTAGAAAATCTCCCCAAAAGGTTTCGAAGAATCAAAGGCAGATTTTCAATTTTGAATGTGAAAAAATAATATATATCGAGTTTTCCGAAAAAATAATCACAATTTTGGCATATTTTGAACCATTTTTATTAGATTTAAATATTTTAATTGCAAACATTTTGATTGAATGTATGGCACTGCAATCAGACATTGAACTGAAAGAAATATTTAATAATCTCTCTTTATTAAAATTTCATAAAAATTATCCACCAAGAAACAAATATTCCTCCTGGATTCACAAGAATTATTCACTTTTTATAAATATGAATTTACATATACCTACCTAAAGCTATTTTTGAGAATAAAATTCACTAAAAGGAAAATTATAAGGTCAACTATCAGGTGAGAAAAATATCCAAGTATAGAATAATTAAAAATTATTTTTCATTTAATATTTTCATTTTTTTTTAATATTTATCATTTCAGTAATTAAAAATAATAAATCTATAAAAAGTACTAAAAAATGCGCTTATAGAATGATCTCTCTTCCTTTATAGAAGCTAAGGCAAGGATTCCAAATACAAGCCCAGACCTGTTTTAGACTAGTAGAAGTTAATTTCTTAATTTCTATTAGTCTAGGAATGGCCTTTTGACTATTGCACTTGGACTAATTGGATACTCGTTATTAAATGTATATAGAGAAAGCATTCAATTAATTCAAGAATTTGGAAATGTTAAGAAATAATTAAACATGATATATTTCTAAAAGACTTCAAATTGCTAATAGAAATAGATTTTTTCTACTCCCTTGGCCTCGGGAACTAGTGCCCATATAAAGAAATAGATAAATGATTTAAAAACAAAATCCTGAAGGAAAAGAACTCAAAGATTATTATGCTATGATATTGTTTCTTTTTTGTCTTGGAGGAAATCATTATTTAACAAATATCAATGAAATCAATAAATTTTATATGTAGCCCAAGGCATTTGTTTTTTCCTTCAAATGAGGTCCATGTAAGCCAAAAGGTTGGACATCCCTGGCTTAGATTTTGGTGCCCAAGCCAATCGCTGAATTTACCCCCCCCCTTCTTCAACCCCCCTTTGTAAAAATTGAGAACCGCTGGTTTAAATAAAATAATTTAGCGACTCGTATAGTCCAATTAGCAACAAGAAAAATATTTTTATTGGCGTTTCTCTTGTGCTTAACGAAATCAACTGGTGTGGACAACACACGACTTTCACTTTAATTTCTCCCTTATTTAAAATCATCAAACCAATTTTCTTCTTTCAAATTAGATCAATAACGGTTTCCCCCATGCCATTTTGAGAAAAACGTAAAAAAACCAAAAGAGTCTTATCGGTGATTATAAATTATTTTGTTACGGGTGGGGGGGGGGGGGAGTTAATTAGAAAAATATTTTGGGGTGTGTTTAAAAACTTTTTTAATTCCAAAAATTGAGCATCGAAAAACGTGTCATCTAGAGCTGACACCCCCGTCTATCAGCATCGTAGCTACGCCACTGCATTCAAGTATATATAAACAAAAACAATCTAAAGTGGAAAAATTCTAGTACCTTCACTATAAAAGGTGATAGTTATATGTATAAATGATACTTACGCCACCCGTAAAACTTCCCGATAAGGGGAATCTTTTCCGATTCCATTTGCCACTGAAAATGATGCAGTTATATATTGAATTTCTTGAATACCACATTTCTCATCTTCATTCCAATTTTCTTGCATTTCCTACCAAAAAAATAAATAAAAAAATAAAATTATTTCATTTTCTATTCAAGTGAATGAATGTGAGAGATTTTTATAAAGGCATCTCATGAAGATTTCTTATCTATATATATATAAAATTAAGGTTTTGTCTGTACATTGCTCCAAATAACGCCAAATTTTGGTTGCACACGTTTCAAACAAAGTTATGAACGAAAACACCCTCAACAAAATTCCTGTCTGTCTGTCTGTCTGTCTGTTTCCGTCGTTTCCGAAAAGTTGCTCACGATTCACGTAAAAGAAGGGATTATTATGAAATTTCATATTTACATCAGATGTCTTTTAACTTACGTTTTTAGCTATATATCGTTTTGATATTTTGACCCCAAAAGGGGGGTTGGGGGGGGGGGGCACACGAATGAAAATTATCAAATAACTCCTCAACTATTAACTCTACGGCAAATTTTAAAATCAGCAATGTTGTAAGGGATGTGATTTCTGACAACTTTTGTTTAAAAAAATTTCCTTAAAAAACCACCCAAATGGGGGGGGGGTCAAAATATGAAAATTCTTGCTTTTGGACCAAACTCATCCAAATTTTATATACATAATCTGTGGGTGACTAGAAGGCTATAAATGCAAAAACTAACCACCCAAGGGAGGGGGGGGCAAAAATGAAAATTCTTACCCTTAATAGCCAACTTAACCCAATTTTGTATATAGAATCTATGGGTCACTAGAAGGCTAGAAATGAAAAAAAACTGGGTGCGGGGGTAAAGTGCAGGAATATTTTTGACCCCCTCAATTTCACATAGTGAGTCATTTTCATAAGGTCTTATAGAGTGCAAAATTTCGTCCTCCATTAAAATTATTTTAAATATTATATTGTCTATTTATATTCTGCAATGATTCAAAATTCGTTATAAAGAGGTTTTTAACAAAAAGTATTCCTAATGTAAAGGTATATTTTGCATTAAATTTTACGGGCAGTTTTAGGGGATTTCGAAGAATTTTTTAATTCGGGGAAATCGTTACATTGAGGTTCGTTATATTAAGGTTATACTGTAGTATTTTCATAGCTATTAAGTTTAATTTGTTGTATATAGTATTGGTAGGACAAGAGAGCGTATTTGAAAATGTTTTCCCTACTAGCTTCTATTTTCTATCAAAAAAAGATGTAAAAACCTGAAAAGCTGGTGATAATTCGGAATGGAATGCGAAAAGTCCTTTTCTCATTCTTTCCACTCCTTCTTTCATGCTATACCAATTGCCCTTTTTTCCTTTAGGAGCCACTTTCTTCTGATATATGGCTTTACGTATAGGCTCTTCAGCATTCTAAAAAAATTTAGAATTAATTTTGGGTTATTTCTTTAAATTTTTATTAAAATTTATTTTCCTCTACATTTTAAATTATTTACCTCAAAATAAAATTTGTTATAATCAATATCGTGAACACCCAATTCAAGACGACTGTCTAAAAGATCTTTTAGAGTCTGAATAGAGGTGCTTGAAGATTGTAAAAGTGCTACAATATATGCTGAATAGGCGGTGTAAATAAACATCACAGCAACCATTAACATAAGAAAAATTATCCGAATACTAATCCCAAATGCGGGCATTTCTGAACCTAAAATAATCATATGAATGATAATATAACAATTTCAAAAGTATATACTGTATTTTATAAATAATATAAATAAGTTTTTTGCAACGAAATTTTCTCTGGAGAGAGACGGACTGGTAGAAATTTTAGGAAGGCAGCCCAGGGGTTTATTAAGAAAAGGAGGAAAAAAAAATTGTTTTTCTATGCCTTTGCTAAAAAAGAAGAAAGTTTTGAACACTACTATGGAGAGAAGAAGGAAACATTTTATTTGTTTCATTCATTGACCTTTGAAACCCTGAAGAAGGAGGGAAAATCCTCCGAAACGTCGTTTTGAAAGGAAATGAGGAAGGATTCCGATAAATTACACCTTATTTGATGTGTTAATTTTTCTTTCCTCACTACCCCTGGGCTGCCTTCCATTACATTCAATTAATATAAATAAGATTTATAAAATTTAATAGATATGTAGGTAGCTGTTAAAGCTTGTATTTTGTAAAAATTTGTGATTATTTTTTTATTAAAAGTTGAAATTTTGTTTAAATCACACATAATTACTTAATTATAACTAGATATTTATTGAACACGGACAAATATAATACTCAAGTATGAGCACCCAGTCCGATTTAGGTTAACTGAGCTTACTTTTAAATAAAATAAAATAAAAATGATGATTATTGTTTAAGTATAATTTACATGTGGTTTAATCTCAAAATAAAACATAAAATGAAAAGTTTTCTTGTAGCTTCTTCATGAGTGCAACCTGATTTATGTACATTTAGAGGGTTGAATATGAAGGAGTGTCATTCGGCAACCCCGTACTGTAATCTTGAATCATTTCGGGGCCAGGTATACAATTTACTACTTATTATTTATATACTTTAATACAGTTTATGGGGAATTTTTTTATACAATTTGTAGCAAAAACCCTTAATGTAAGTGAGCTTACTTCGTCATTGTCCAGTTATAAATAGGCTGGGATTCGAGGGGTGAACCACGATTGGAATTAGGTGTACACCATCTTTGGAATTACTTTGGAATTCATTAGATAATCTATTGTCTTCTAGTTGGAAATGAAAGTGGAAGTAGGTGTACACAATTTTAGGTATCGGTTCACCCCTCGCTGGGAGTACGGTCCAGTCAGAAAACTAGGGCACTAACGAGCTCAGCGCCCACTATATCGGATTGATCATTTTTACTTTATCCAATGCGAAGAATACTCATTTGATATGTTTATAACAGCTCAGCAAGCATCCGGTTCTTGGTCCATTGCCCCATTGTATAATAGTAAACAATAGCTGGCAGTGATCAAGTGATTCGTGCAATCAAATCCAGGTTCAAGATATAAAAGTTTACGAAAGTTGTTGAACATCACGGGTTGAAACAACTAAAGATACACTTACATCTTATCTGAGTTTATTAGAGTATCATAAGCATTCATATAAGGTCCGGAAATATGTAAATGTGGACTCTTTGGCGACTGGCTGATTGCTTCCGGTTCCAGATTTCAGTAAAAGAGGCTGAAGATAGGTTCATAATGAATAAATAGCTTAAATTTGGCTTCTTTGTACATTGACAATATAAACAATAGATAATACGAATAAGAAAAAATATTTAGTATTTTTGAGTAAATTCAATATTCCGGCCGCCTGGAGAACTTCACCCATTGGTCAGCGTAAAGAGTAATAATTTGTCATTTCATTTTATCAGACAATAGTCAATTGTTTTATCTTTTACAATCACGAGCGAAAAAATAATTGAATATTGTCGCTCTTGTCCGAAATCGAACTTGAATTTGAATGAATTTTTTATTTAGAAATCTTTAACTAATTCAATTTTGTTTGCAGGTATAAGAAAAATATTGAATTATAAAATAAAATATATAACTGTACTAATTAAAATCCTTAAAATGTACTCTGAATTTGAACTCAATTTTTGACGTTGGTGCGCCTGTATTTAGGCAACAAAATGAGCGTAGAAGGATGAAAGCTGCGTAGGAGCTAGGCGAGTCCAGTAGTTGATCCAATGTTCCCGAGCTTATGGCATGTAAACCATCAAGTATATATGAAAGGATAATTTTTACTTAAGCTTTAAATAGGTAGAGAATAGAAATAGAGGAACAATCGGCGATTATCGAAGAATATTTTTTAGCTATTTTTGTTACTTGGACTATTTAGCTTAAAATTACATGCGCTTAGGCTTAGGCAGATGCGTGCAATAAATCATAAATCGTTTATATTAATATCAAAATAAAATAGACCAATATAGAAAAGCGTTGCTTAAACATTTTTAATAATTGAAAATAATTGTATTTTGAATTCGCTGCTTATGCCACCCCTTTAAGGTGCTGCCTAATGAAGCTGCATCTCTGTATCATAGTATGGCATGGCCCTGATTTTACCTGCTTTTTTTTATAAAACACGAGAAATGATCCTCAATTGGAATATCATCTTCCCCTTCCACACCAACGCTGGAGTTCCTCAGGGATCGGTTATCTCCCCTACGCTTTTTCTTATCTATATCAACGACCTTCTAAACTTGTCCTCCAATCCGGTACATTGTTACGCAGATGACAGCACCCTACATAACGCCCCTGCATCGCATAAAAACCGTGCAGACATTGCATCCTCAATTAATTTAGACTTATGCAAACTTAAAAACTGGGGATCCCAAAACTTAGTTAACTTCAATGCAGTGAAAACTCAGTGTTGCCTTATTTGTAGGCGCGTCGACAGAAACCTCCCAAACATATCATTCGACTCAAACTCACTAGAATTCAGGGATGAAATTTCAATGCTAGGCGTAACTCTAAGGTCCGACCTTTCATGGAATGACCATATCTCAACCACTGCTAAAGCTGCAGCGCGCAAGCTTGGTCTCCTATTTAGGTCTAGACACTGTTATACTCACAGTCAACTTCTTATACTGTATAAGGCTCAAATTCGTCCCTGTCTCGAATATGGCTCTCATCTGTGGAGCGGTGCCTCCAAGCATTCTCTTGCTACACTGGATGCAATTCAGAAGCAAGCAATTAAACTAATAGGAGACCCGGCTCTAACCAACTCACTCGACTCCCTGGCTCACCGAAGAACCGTTTCTGCCCTTTCCCTGTACTACAGATACTCACGGTGTCTGTTCAGTCGAGCTGAAATCAATTATCCCCCTAATGCTCTCTTAACGAGAAACACGCGGTTTTCAAACGCTCAGCACCCCTTCGCTGTCAAATTGGTTAAAAGTCGAACAAGCGCTTTCGCCAACTCTTTTATCCCTATGACCTCCAAAGACTGGAACTCGCTCCTTGCCACCATCTTTTCCGCGACTTATAACCTTCAGCTATTTAAGACCCGTATCCACAGATACCTTCGACCCCCGCCCAACCCATAAAATTCTTTCTTCTTCTTTTCACGATGGAGGGGCCAACCCAGGCCTTTAGGGGTTTCACCTTTTTGGTGTAACTCCTTCTCTCATCATTATCATAAAAAAATGGGAGGTGGTCTTTACTGGTGTGGATTCTTATCATAAAAAAAGTAATTCTTATTAAGAAATACATATATACAGGGTGTTTCAGGAGAAATAGTAAATATTTTAGGAGGTGGTAGTATAGTCGTATTGTAATAAAAAATGTCATATAACATGTGTCTAATTTTTATTGAGTACAGAGATAAAGCTGAGTTCAATGCATTTTCGTTTCTTGTGTTGGTACACCGGTTGCTATGGGTTGCTCTGGTCGTATTTATCGAATGTCAAGAGTAGAGTGTTGATGTTCAAGTTGCGAAGTTGTGCTTTAGTTTACATTGAAGTTTTCATTGTGATTTGTTGGCCAAGTCTACTGTACTGTAGTGTGTAAACATGCCGCACGTATTTACACATGTTGAGTATGCCGATATTGGGTTACATACTAACAGCTGTATCTCTGTATGGCATTTTTTATTGAAATTCGTCTATACTACCACGTCCTAAACATTTCTTACTCAAATTCGACAATCGGTTTTGTCGGAAACTCTAAATACTTGGAGTTATTTTAACTAAGAGTGCACTTATACATTCCGCTAATACGTACCTTGTTGACATACGATTCCAATGGCGTTGACGAATAATTCTCCGACACTATAAGCATCGATTCTAAGATCCTTTACGATATTATATTCGAATTTCCCTATAAGCCAGAGCAGAAACGACGCCAAGCAAACAAAAAAGAAACAACTTAGCCATACTCCTGTTGAGAAAGGCAGAATGTAGACATTTTTGACATAGGAGAGCGGCGGTGATCGAAATATAAACATAACTCTGGAATAAAAAAATAAATAAAATTAAATATTAGATTAAAGTTTTGATAATATCTATATTCTAATGATAATTGTTCCTTAAAAATACAACTTAAAAAAAGTTCATTATAATTAATCATTAACCTTCCATAATCTTTAAAGAATTTGGTGTCGGTTCTAGGTGAAACATTTTAATAGATAATAAGTAAAAATATATATTTCTAGGTGGGTTTCACAAATAAAACAAATATATGTTTTGAGTTTTTATCTCGATATATATTTCGGGTAATAAGCCGATCATCAGGTTTTACAAAAGAAAACTCTGGGATGGGTTCATAACCCGAAAATATATCAAGATAAAAACATATATTTGATTTATTTGTGAAACCCACCTAGAAAAATATATTTTTACTTATTATCCATTAACCTTCCGTTCACAGGTGGATTCCTATTACACTTTTCCCTCTTCTGCCGCCAATAGACGCTTCCGGGGGGAGGTCTTCATGTTATGTTCCTAACTTCTGATTACTCATATGACACTGTATTCCCGGGCTTCGAACATGTTGGTACAGAGTTGTGGCAGCCACATTCACTCCCAGACAGAGGCGTAGCCACGGGGGAGGGGGGGCTCAGAATGCCCCCCCCCAAGGCCAGGGCTCATGGGATGAGTAACGGCAACAACAAACCGTTTCTTATGGCAAACTAACAATAATTAAATATATTTTATATGTTTAATCAAAAATTATGTTCTTTTTTAATTTCTTGAAGTACCTTTTTAGTCCAGTTAAATTGTTCTCTAAAGTGCCCCTCCTGGGAAAGTTTTGGGATAGTTTTGATTTCTTGATCCTAAATGTTTTTGAGTGTGGGGAATCCGAATCTGAGCTTTGCTAACAAAATTTCGTGACGGAACATTGTCAAAAATGGAAAAAAAAGGTAAAAAATCTCATATTTAGGTGGTTTTTTTGCTTATAACTCGAAAACTACCAACTTTTCGTAAATAATCTTCCTTTTCAAAATGAAAGTTCATAAAATTTCCGAAAAGTTGATAGTTTTTGAGTTATAAGCAAAAAACCTCCGAAAAATGAGATTTTTTTACCTTTTTTTGCATTTTTGACAATGTTCCGTCACGAAATTTTGTTAGCAAACTTCAGATTCGGATTCAGCACACCCAAAATATAAAGGGTCGAAGAAATTACGACTACCCCAAAACTTTACGGGTAAAAACACAATTTAACTGGACTGTTTGTTTTATTAAATAAAATTCCCACTAAATATTTTGTTTTGTGGTTGATCCCCTCCCCTCAATGAAAATTTTCTGGCTACGCCACTGCTCACAGGTGTAACGCGAACATTTGTCTTGGTATTAAGAATGTAATATTTTTATGAATTATATTTTTTTATTTTTATATTTATCTAATTTTCTGAAATTACTAGGATACTTTTCGTAGATTGTAACTCAATAGTAAATGCAGTTAATATTGTAATCAGGCAGTAGGTGCAACGCGACTAAATTCGTTTTTCCTCTGGTTTTTATTTTAGAAGGGGTTCGGAAAAGAGAATCTTTGATTTGCATAACTTATATCTCCAATGAATCTTAAATAAGTAACAATTAAACTATTTAAACTAGAATAAATTTCACTTGGCTTTCAAATAACCAGAAACATTCATAGGTGCAACGCTACTAACAATGTCGGAAAGAAGTGCTCGACTAACGGAAGGTTAAATAAAAAATCAGAATGAAATCGAAGAAAAATGTAAACCTTTTCTAGAAACAGTCTGTTTGGAAAAGTTTGTATTAATAATCTGCATCTTGTAGTACAGCAGGGTCGGCAACCTTTTTCAGACGGCGGGCCATTTTCAAAATAAAATTTTTTATGCGGGCCGCACATTCAAATGTAACTTAAATAGTGCTTTTATATCATATACGAGTATAAATATTATTAAAAATAAATATAGAAAAAATTTGTTTTTTATTGACCTGTTATAATATCAATAATGTCAGAGAACAAAAATTTTACAATTCTTAAAAGGGAAAAAAAGAAAATACAATTCCAATTACATATATATAAATATGTAAATATAAAATATATAAAATATTAAGGAAATTAGTTTATCTTTCATTTTATTCATTCATTAAAATTCAATGCGCTTTTTATTCTTGAATATTATTTGAAAATTCATTTAAGTCCGGTTGTGTTTGGGATACTGAGATCCTCAACAAGTTTTGTAAATTTTCATCCGGCCACCTCGTTCTATATTTTGATTTTATGAAATTCATTCTTGAAAATGTTTGTTCGCATAAATAGGTGGTTGAAAAAATACAAATTATTGATTTTGAAAAATTTCTTAAATTGCGAAATTTGTTTTCTGGTAGATTTGAATAAAATGCAATTAAATTATTTTCATCAAAATTATTTTTATATACATTGTTAGATTGCAAATCAATTAACTCTAGTTGTAAATTGTCTGGTGCTTTTACAATATCAAATTTTAAAGGATTTTCAAATATTAATATGTCCATTTTTTTGCATGTATACATATTGATATAGCTAGTCGATAATAAAGGAATATAGAAACATACACAAGCGTACATTATTTATACTATTAATACATAATCAAGATATAATAATTTGCTAAGCGAGTCGTCGCATTTGCTGGGGAGTGGGAATTAAACTTGCGCAGTAAAATAGGTTTCCCACTATGCTTCTGTTAGCGCGCATTTTTGTCACCGACCACATTTCGGCACGCTCACGCTCTAAGTTTGTTGATTTTTCCTAAAATTATATCGGTGATTTGGCGGGCCGCGCAAAAGTTGCAAAGGGCCGCAGGTTGCCGACCCCTGTAGTACAGCATTCTCTCAAAACTTTCGCGGACAAAAATATAAATTCACCCAAAATATCTGAGTGTAACGATTTTTAACAAAAAAATAAAAAAAGTAGATTTTATCTTAAAATATATTATTATTATTATATACCATTATTTTTCGGATCTACATTCTACAACATTGATAGTATTTTTCTAAATAATATATTTAATTTACCTGGCTTTGAAACTCGCTTCAAAAAAGTCGATGTAATCGACTCTTAAGGCATTTACAAAGAACGGTGTAATGGCGACATCAGCTTTTTTCGAAATAAGATGCCCAACTTGACCATTCCAGCTTCCATTCGGAGATCTATAGCCCCAGCTATCGGCCATTATTATATCATTGCTGAAATATAAATTTAGGGACAAACCATTATTGCAAAAAACAATTTTAATTATTTTTAATGTAGAAATTAGAAAATTTCTAAAATTTATCTCTCCTTATATTTCAAAATAAACTATATAATTATCAATTGATTCCAAATAGGAGTGGGGGTGCTTGAAAATATTCGTGTTACAAAGTAAATTTTATTTTTTAAAAGTTAAAAGCTAAATTTAGCTAATGCATTTGTTAATTGATTAATTTAAATATATTTTATATGTTACAAGTTCGATCATCATAAGAATGAATTAGACTCACCTGGCTCTCAAAAATTCCATTGCATGCTCAAATATATTCAAACTTGCTTTCGATAACGAATCCTTTTTGAATTCGACTAAACTATGAGTTTTAGCATAAGATTCAGCATCTGTAAACTAGAAATAATTGTGGAGTACTAATTAATAAATATATCTCTAGGCACCACCACTACTGATTTTTTTTTTTTTTTTTTTACTTTATTTTTTAATGATATTGATTTGAGAAGGAGATATACCAGACGGTGGATCCCCTAAAGGCCTGGATGGAATGGCCCCTCCACCGCAAAAAGAAAAGAGTAGAAGGAAAGAAGCCGGGATCACAAGCCAAATCTCAGAAAGTTAGATACAATCCAATTTACTAAGTTTTTTTTAAGGGCTTCGAGCAGTGGTAAATTCTCCGTGCGATAAATTAGGTTAAATTTATCTCCCACTTAATTTTTTTTCCAGACCCTATACTTACAAAAAAATGTCTGTAGCCGGGAATCGAACCCGAGACCTCCGGGTTGCCAGCCAGACATGCTGACCACTACACCAGGGAGGCGGACTACTGATGACCAAACTTCAGTCATGTTCGATACTCGATTATCTTGTATATACCAAAATCAGAAATAAGGTAAATTCGGCCAATTTCTGAGGATGACAAACTATTTCACAAATCAATGCCAGATCCTACAAATGAATGTAAACCGATATTTTTCAAGGATCTTGACTTACGAATCTTTTTTCTATGATCAGCTCTACCTAAATAACTTGGTTCCTGAAATCTATTCGCTATTTCCTCCCAACTCCTAAAGCCCTTATATTAAGCGCATTCTGAGCACCCAGAACTAGTTTAGAGCCGTTTTGATACAGCTTCCCTTGGGCATAAATACTCATACGGAGCACCTCTTCCATCACGGACTGTTTTCATTTCGAGACATTAAAAGTCTAAAAGTAAATTGAATTTTGAATGTCTGAATAATTAAAGAGAGTTGTGTGACGGTTCTCCCTAATACATTCGACATTCCCAAGTAAGATTGATAAAATGTACTTTAAGATCCATGGCTGTAGACCATGAGATCGATTGCTTAATTGGTTCTAACTATTCAATTGACCCCTGAAATGTCGTTTAATTTTAGGTGACAAAAAATCCCTCAGATCACATATTCCTATTTTATAGAAAATATTTTTATATACATATAATTTCTAAGTATAAACTTATTACCTATTGATAGGTATCTTAAAAAACATACCATTACAGTGCCCTTAATCTTCACTCCAGAAAGATCAATTCTCATGTTAAAACGAACACCGTCCCAATTGAAAGGTCTGCCAGGAAACCATTCACCTTTGGACAGAACCACTAAATCCAAATCAGGACTCTGAACAGTTAAGAAGCAATATAAATGATTAGATATAGAAAAAAATTGTATTTAGAAAAAGATGTTTGAAAAAAATAATTTAATATTCCTATTCTTTTTCGAATATTGTTAAAAAAGAAAAAATGGACCTTTTGATAGATCTCCTGAAGAAGGATTCCGCCCGAGGAAGCTTCCGTTGCAATAAGAACTTGAGTGTTCAAATGAATAAACGGGAAGGCTTCTCTCGCATCCTCGAACTTTTTGCCAAGAAGAAGCCAACCATTGGGTGCAGACCAGATGCCCTCAGAATTGGCCTTTCAATGAAAAGAGGATCGAGCATTAGTATCAGTGCTGTGCTATGCGTGCTGTGTAATATTCATTTTAGTAAAATATACTGTAATGGGTTAAAAAATCTAGCCACTTTATTATTTTTGTATAATAACTTAAACTAAATTTTTTAATAGACACGTCCGTTGTTTCGTCTATGATTTTAATGAGAAAAATGATGCGTTGACAAGAGATACAATTTTTTTCCTAAAATATGGTCCTATTTTTTTCATTTTTTTATTTTTGAAGTTTTCGTTCTACTTGCTTTAATACCAACGGCAACGTCCGAATTTACACAGACTGACTTTATAAAATGAAGCAAGCGTTATATCACGTGATCAGCAACAAAAGCGGCTAATTTTAATTAAGAAATTTTTGACTTGCAAATTGTATTTTTAAATTAATTTTCTTAATAACTTTATTAGTAGGAGCCAAAATTAGAGTAGTCAGGAGAGGCGAGCCTTGGCGGTCGGGGAGGGACTTTTCCCCCTTCGAGCTGCCTCCCAGCCGGGATTCGGGTGGCTCCGCTGATGGTCGCTAGAGGGGACTCTGCGCTATATAAGTCGTGATTCTAGATGGGGCGGTTGGTTGGGTTTTGGAACGGTAAGAGTTCATATCTATCCAAGATATACAGGCAGGGCTGTACCGGTGGGTATACACATTGGCATAGTTAGGGAGTTTTCTTAGGGGGCAGCCGGCCAGCTGATTAGCCACCACAAGGTTTCAATTTCGGTAATCCGATTAGAGATCAACTAACTTTTTAGTAAAATTGACAAATTTTGGAAGTAACGAAACAATTTACTGAGAAATATATAAGTGATGCCTCGTAATAATGGAGTTTCGATTTTTCTAAAGGGGGCAAGAGTTTTGTAGGGGACACTGTCCACCTTGCCCTTCCCATTAACTACGCCCATGGGACCTACATTATTTTGAACATTTAGAACTATGTGTAGCGTCATCTATCCGTACTATATATTGGTATTTTGAAGTTTATATTTTTTTAGGACTGTAATGTATCATAAATGTACTACCTTTGAGATATTTTATCGAATGTACAAGAAACTAAATTATTTTAATGTTAATTTCCTATTGTACTTTTCAAGGAAAAACCTACTGTAAATAATACATTTGTACTGTAACTGCAGCACTGATTAGTATTAACGTTTGATAACGGTATCCGTTCTATCATGCCTTATTTTTTCTAATGGTCCCTCTATACCATGGTCCATGATGAGCCACTACAAACCATCACCATTGTGTAGAGGGGGATAGCTTGTAGTGGCCGATGTTGTTGGAGGATAGATAAAAAATAATTTATTTAAAAAAATTCAAGATGAAATAACTCTATTTTACCAAAAAAATGAAAGACAACTCCTTTAAATTTAGTGAAATAACAATTTAAGTAAATGTTCTGATTTAAACCGTCTGTTCCATTAGAAAGAACGGTATTTTTGGTCCAAAAGTCATTAAAACCTCAAAATGACAAATAATTGACTTAACCCCTTTTGCCCTGACATGAAAGATATGTTTGATCACTAATAAATGTGTGGATGGACGGTTAAGTCAACCCGTTTTAATTAAAACCATCTTGGGGATCACATAAGTGGCTATCATGGACCATAAAATAGAGGGGCCATTAAATGAGCAATTTTTTTTTCATTTGTTTTTCAATACATGAGATCACTCATAATTCAAATTTAAAGTACTTTAAAATATAAACTTAAATTTTAACATGAAAATTAGAGTGTCTTTTCTCTTTGAAAAAATGGATGGAAAATTTTTTCAAAAAACAACTTCCGTGTTTTCCTGTATTTTAATTATATGAGAATTTATATTTTCTGGACAATTTTATCAAAGATCTTAGTAGATTATTATGTACATATATTATTGGGGGCGAAACCTTCTGACATATAATAGGTATTGGTATATACATAATAATCTACTAAGATCTTTGATAAAATTGTTCTTATAATATAAATTCTCATATAACTAAATTTTAACTTCTATTTTTTTAATTCAGAACTACTAGTTTCAAGCAATATTTTAGTATAAGCCTATCTGTATGTAAATAAGATAGTAAGAGAGAATCTAATGAAAATATGTCCTTAGATTTTTTTAATTCTGATCTATTTTACTAGATTCCTTTCCTATACCTTAAAATTCAGATATTTCTTGAATTCTTAAAATAATTTCTAAGTTTGAAAGGATCAAAAATTCAACTATCCTTGATTAATTCAAATTATTATAATTTTTATTTAATCGTATGTTTCCTACATTTGATTCAATCGCGAATCAAATGTAGGTTTTTTGTCAAATATTGAGTGAAAATAATATCTGAACTTATATATTTCTAACTTGAAATAATGATGTTAAATAAATTTAAAATTTTTCACATTAAAATATCAAAGAATAATTGACACATTAACGAGAAAATGTTTTGATCGCGCTTTTTTGAAAAAGATATATATCGCGAGACTACTGCGGTTGAAGCTATTGGAGTCTGCGGAGTCTTAAGTCTGGACCAAGAGAGAAAAAGATATGATCCATTTAGCTACAATCCAACGTCATTTTGAGTATAGCCCGCATGACACTCGGATGGATCACCAAATGAATTTGAAATCTAAGATGTTATATATTCAATCTCGAAAAAAATTATAAATTTATTTAACATCATTATTTCAAGTTAGAAATATATAAGTTCAGATATTATTTTCACTCAATATTTGAGAAAAATCACCTACATTTGATTCGCGATTGAATCAAATGTAGGAAACATACAATTAATTAATGGCAAGCATCTTACATACATGCTAATAGATCGGGCGCTCTGGACTCGGAGATTAAATATATAACATCTTAGATTTCAAATTCATTTGGTGATCCATCCGAGTGTCATGCGCGCTATACGCAAAATGACGTTGGATTGTAGCTAAATGGATCATATCTTTTTCTCTCTTGGTCTAGACTTAAGACCCCGCAGACTCCAATAGCTTCAACCGCAGTAGTCTCGAGATATATATCTTTTTCAAAAAATCGCGATCAAAACATTTTCTCGTTAATGTGTCAATTATTCTTTGATATATTAATGAGAAAAATTATAAATTTAATTTTTATTTAGCTACCTGTGCAATAATTTTCTCAGCGCCGGAACATTCCAAATCCAAGATACGTAAAATAGGTACTCTTGATGGAGCATATGGAGATAAAATTTTATCTTTCAAGAGACGTGGCCAATAGGATACCATCACTTTTGAATAAATCATGGGATTAGCTAAAAATCATATTATCCAATTATCAAACTAATGGTTGGTTAAAAATACAGTTAATTACAATTCTCTTAAAATAACAGTATTTAACACTGAAGCTAATAGCTTTCTTTCTTGACTCATTAATTTATTAAATTTTTATTATTTGTGTATAAGAGAAACTTCATTATTAAGCTTAACAAAAAGTGAATAAAAACCTAAAAGAGACTACAGTTCTGAAATTTTGATCGTAAACGAAACCTTTAACTTAATACAATCATTCATTCTATAGTGAGTTTGAGAAGTACTTTGTGTTTAAGGATTCGTAATTTGGTTGTTCCAACGGGAAATATGTTATATGTTACCCGAGGGTGAACCGCGAGCTAATATGCTGTACACCTACTTCCACTTGTACTTCCAAATATTTCCAAGTACTTACAAATATTTTCAAGTGCTTCCAAATATTTCCAAGCACTTCCAAATATTTCCAAGTACTTCCAAATATTTCCAAAATATTTCCAAAGAGGTGTACACCTACTTCCAATCGCGGATCATCCCTCGATGTTACCCCAGCTGTGAACAAAAAGATACAGTCCAGAATAACAAAGATTGGGTTCTTATTATACTGGCATTTCTTTTCGTTTTGTGTTAATAAAAATTAAGTTGCTTATATGGAAATAAAAAAAAAATAATAAAACCCCCTTTTTTCTACTGTCTCTGGGTCTTATTTAACAGGTTTTCACACAACATGGCATTTTCTAGGAACCTATTTGCCATGTTATAGGAGGGTTATCTGTATTTGTATATCCTATTCCTATTTTAAATAAATTTCACCAAAAAATAAATTATTTACCAAAACATGTAAAGTCGTTCACTCGAGTTTTAGCGTAAAATATTTTTCTATGATTAAATACAAGCTGTGATATAAATTGTTTTTTCAAAACTTCATCAATAGCAGAACAAATGGGAAAAATAAACATTAAGAGAAATAACAGATATAACGGATCCATTTTCTACACAAGTGAAAATTCATGTATGTCTTTTAGGTTTATATAGCCCTGAAGAGGTGTGGTGTCTTAAAAATTTATTCAAAAATCAGATTAAATATTTTAACGCAACAGTGAGAATATTACAAAAAGACTTTTGGGATGTGAATATTACATTTGACGATAAGAAAAGAAATCAAACATCTGCTCTGTTTCTTAGTTATGAATTCATTAGAAAGATGAATATTATGAATGCTGAGTTGTTCTTTGGTTGCCTATTAGTTTTGAAAAGTTAATCTGGTACAAAATCTTTAGAGTTCATTTAATATGAATTTTATACTGAATTAGTCGTGCTTAAATCGCTGACATTTTCGAATATTGATAATCGTTATCACATTCAGAGAACCTCATTATGGAAATCAGTTAAGTATTATTATCCTGAGGGGTAAAATCAACTTCTCTGACAAAATAATAAAAATCGGGCAGATTTAGATTGATTTTGTTCGAATTGGGTTGTTTTATTTCATATGATTTATAATAAATAAATGTTAATTGTTTATCTCAGTAAAGTTCTATAAAATAAATATATAAATTGGATAAAACTTTTTTTTAAGGATTTTGGTGTCGGTTCTAGGTGAAACATTATAAATAACTTATGAGGAGAATTTTCTAGGTTAGGTTTCACAAAAAGGAAATATTAAAACAAATGTATGTTTATTTGAGTTAGATTCATGTTGATGAAACTTTCTGAATATACTCTTCTGTCTCAAAATTTTACTTGTTAAACGTTTTTAAAAAATTGTATTCAGTTTTTATTTGAACTCCTGAAGATGGGCTAATAACCCGAAATATATATCGAGTGAATCAAACTCAAATAAACATACATTTGTTTTAATATTTCCTTTTTGTGAAACCTAACCTAGAAAATTCTCGTCATAAGTTATGGATAAAACTTTATGAAATTTTTTACTCTCCCCCTTACTTTGGATGGTAGGCTTTAGCATTTCTAGTATTCTAGGCGTCCAAAAATTTAAGTGTACAAAATTTGGTTTAGTTTTTGGATTTCTAGTACTCTGGTCTTCCAGAGAGTAAGTGTACAAAATTTAGTTCATGTTAGTCCAACCTTATAATTTGCATTTTTGACTCCCCCCCCTTCAATTTAGGTGGTTGGTTTTTGTATCACATTGTATATTATCGCGGGAACTAAATACATATGTATGGATAATTTCACCTTGATCGGATAATAAAAAAGTAAGTTATAATTCGGAAATAATTTTGGAACCAAAAAAAAAAAATCAAACGAACTTTGAAAGTTAAATAAAAACTTTTAAAACCCACTAATAGTTCATGACAAATAAAATTTATTAAAATTAGGAAATTTAAATTATTATATTAAAATCAATGCTTGTCTCTTATTTCTCATTTATTAAGTCATTTCCAGTTTATTGTAACAAAAGATTCAAACATTCCTCGTTAAATAAGTTTCACTTCAAAAAAATATTATAACGTTTATCCTGACAATTGAGCAAAAAATTATTGAATAAAATAAAATATTTGATAAAATTATTTAAGACCACAATGTCACAAGATAGGCTCACAAATTTAGGAATTAGATGTAGTTGAAAATTCTTTTCCCACTAAACATAATAATAGAAAAATAGAGCTTTTTTTTAATTATTACTTTACTATACAAATGTGTTTCTGTGTAAAATAATTTATGTATATCGAAATTTCTATATAACGAATTTTTTTCAGGAACTATCAATTTCGATATATAGAGAGAGGTTCGACTGTATTATATATTTTACAGTAAAAACCCGTTTTTTAGTAAGAAAGTGTTCTTACTAGTTAAAACGCGTTTCACTGAATACCTTTGTGGCAACTAGAATTTAATGATGTTGGTTGAGTATGGTCCAAAGGTCTAGAATCTTCATTTTTTAACTTCCGCCTCATTTTAGGTGTTTATTTTCAAAATTTGTTAAAAGAAAATGTCAAAAATAGTAATTTTTTATTAAGAAATAATAATTTTTGACATTTTCGTTTAGGAAATTTTTAAAATAAACACCCAAAATAAGGCGGAAGTTCAAAAATGAAGAATCTAGAACTTTGGACCAACTCAATCAACATCAGTAAATTCCAGTTGCCACAAAGGTATTCTATGAAACGCGTTTTAACTAGTAAGAATCCGTTTTTATTAAAAAAGGGATTTTTACTTCAGCATATAAATAAAATAAATATTTTTTTGTGTAAAAAGCCACTAGACAGAAACTTGATTACACAGATAGTTAATTGTCTTCAAAATGATAATATGACTTATTTTTTATCAAACATAATGTATAATTAATAAATATAATATTTTTTATCAAATTTTTTAATTGTAGTTTGAATTTCACAAATCTAAGGTATCTAATTTATAATCCGAAATACGTAATGCACATTTTTGCTGCCTACCCTCGAAAAGAAAAGGATGGCTCCGCCCCTGGTGCGACTGTTCTAAATAACAATTTACCTATATTAGGTTGGAGTTGGTGGTGTTTCACAAGTTCCCTAAGTTATATAAATAACAATTATTTTTTCAACCATGAGCCAACACTAATATAAGAATCAGTAGAGATTGTGGTGTTGGTGCAAGGTGAAACATCTTTAATAAAGATAAGAGTAAATAGATATTTTATTTAATATGGATTTTCATGAGTTAGATATTGGTCACTTATTTCACATTAAATGTGAAATAAGTGACCCAGTATCCTTAACTCATAGTAAATTCATATTAAATAAAATATCTATTTACTCTTATCTTTACTAATATAAGAGTTCATAAGTACAAAATACTTATCTGTAAAAAAAAAAACAAGACTGTTGAATGTTGGTGTTTGGAAGGTTGATTCGAATATCTTGGGCCCATAGATGTTTTTTTTAACAGGAATGAGATCAGAACTTGTGGTGATAAAGAAAATAAATTTACAATTATTAAAGTCCATAGCGTCCATATTATTTAATTAATTTCGCAGGTACTTGGACAGGTTTTTAAGGTGTAAATCAAAAAAATTTCATTGATTTTTGCGACGTTTCGCCAGCAGAATAGTCTTCATCAGGCATCTAAAAAAATACACTAAAAGCAGAGTTACAGAGAAATCAACAAGTCAACATCCTTTCTTTTTTCTATAATTAAATTAACAAACAATATTACATCTTTTTTGCATGGGTGGTTTCCCATTGCCTTCCCCTGATATTCAATACTAATAAGATAATAAAATAAAAATAAAGAGTGCTGTTGTCTTATATTTAATATATATTAAATTTGAGTATATAAAAAGATTAATTTATTCCAAAATTGTAAACGGTACCATTAATTTAGTGAATTCATAATAATAATCAGAATAAAATTAATAACAAATAATATATGAGATCAATGGGAAAAAGCTTCTCTCAATTAGAATTATAAATAATAAGAAATAAGGAGATATTATTTTATCAATTTCATTTATCTGTAGATGTAAATAGCTTCCTTTCATAAAACTTATATTAACTTTTTTAATTATTTAATAGGAAAATTATTTATTTAAAACTAATAATATGATAATACAGCTTTGCTCTGCCTTCTGAGTCTTGGGTCCGTGGCAGCCGCCAGCCCAAGGCTTTTTGTATATAATATATATATATATATATATTTTCTTAAATTATATTTATTATATTATTTAATCGTACATTTAAATATATTAAATTAAAATGTTAAAAGATAGTCCAATACTGTCGACTGAATGGACTTATTGAATCCATAACAAATGCCTCGCTCGCATGCCGGGATGCTGCTTGCGCCTCTTGACAAAACAGATCAAAGAATTATAAATGAGAAAAAACGGCCTTATTTTATCAATTTCATCTATCAGGTTTACAGTACCTTTTTAATATAAGAAAATATCATTTTGATTAAGAATTTTATAGTTTAAAAAAATGTATGAAAAGATTAAATTTCTCTCTCCGGTAGTGAATCAACTAGAAATGGGAAAAGTTTTATTTTTTTCTCTTAGATATTTATTCAAATCTATTGAAATTTCATATCCTGTTGTTATTTTCATTTATCTTTTATATGAATTAATTATTTTTGGGAAATTTGCATTTTAAAGAATAGTTTATTTGAAGTCCAATTTGAAAAAACGCTAATAACTCGGTTGAAATTTTTTGGAAAATATGAAATTATTAGATATTATAATACAAATAATTCTTAATAATTTACTTTAATTTTGAACGAAATCGCTTCAGTACTTTTTGAGAAAACCGTCAAAAACCATCTGAACCGTCTTAAAAACGATGCCTTTGAAAAAAGTTGAAAAAGTCATATGAAACGAAACATTAACTTGTGACATGGAGGTGAAGTTTAAAATGTTACTAAAACGACCTTTCATAGAAGGTTTTCTGGGTTTTTGTCGATTTTCTCAAAAAGTACTTAAGCGATTTCGTTCAAAATTAAAGTAAATTATTAAGAATTATATAATTTTATAATATCTATTAATTTCATATTTTTTAAAACATTTTCAACGGAGTTATTAGCGTTTTTTCAAATTGGACTTCAAATAAACTACCCTTTAAAATAAAAATTTACTAAAAATAATTATTTCATATAAAAGATAAATTAAAGTAACATATAGCTATGTAATTTCAATAGATTTGAATAATTATCTAATGAAAAAAATATAAAACTTTTTGCCATTTCTAGTTGATTCGCTCCCGGAGAAAAGAACTTTAATCTTTTACATTTTCTTTTAAACTACGAAATTTTTAATTGAAATGCTATTTTCTTATATAAGACAGATACTGTGAACCTCCAGATAGATGAAATCGATCAATTAAGATATATTTCTTTCTAATTTATAATTCTTTTTGTCTGGTGGTATATCGAGAGGCTGGGTCTCAAGCCTGCCCCTGCATGGCCGCGCGGCATGAGCGGAGAGGCATTTGTTATGAATTCAAAAATTCCATTCAGTCCTCAGTATTGATATATTTTTTAACATTATATTTTAATATTTAATTGTACGATTATATAATATAATGAATAAATAAATAAAATAATTTAATAAAAAAGATATATTAAATAGAAAAATATCCTTAGGCTCGCAACCACGGACTCAAGATTCACACGACAGAGCAAAGCTACATTTATTATCGTATTATTAGTATTACATAATTAATTTTTGTATTAAATAATATTTTGAAAGGAAACCGTTGTGCGGCAGCCTTAAATAGCCTGCTCAAAAATAAAAATCTCTCAAGAAAACTTAAAATTAAAATCTACAACGCCATTATTCGACCGGTGGTGTTCTATGGGTGTGAGACATGGACCATGACCCTATCTGATCAGAAAAATCTAATGTCCTTCGAAAACAAGATCTTGAAGAGAATAAGTGGAAGGATTAGAGATAGTGTTACCGCCGAATGGAGGTTCAGAAGTGCAAGGGAAGTGAGAGAATTAACAGGGCAGTCTTACATCACGAGATGTATAAGATCACGAAGGCTAGCTTGGGTGGGACATGTGGTGCGTGCTGATGAAGATCGAGCTATCAGCAGGATCTACGAAGCAAAACCGATAGGAAGAAGACCACCAGGTAGACCACGGCAAAGATGGATGGACAATATAACCAGAGATCTTGAAGAGTTGGGTGCTCAAGGAAATTGGAACTCTATAGCAAGGGATAGGACAAAATGGCGAGGCATTATAGAGGAGGCTAAAACATTGGAAATGTTGTTCGGCCACAGGAAGTAAGTAAGTAAGTAAGTATTAAATAATATTTTAAAAGCTTAATAAAAATTAGTTATTATTTTATTATAAAAACAAAGTATTGTGAACCTGAGATAAATAAAATTGATAAAATACATCTCAGAATTTTTAATTCGATCCCAGCAATCGTCGAAACTCAAATAAATATTTTTTTTACCTATGAAAGGTGCCATTTCATCAGATCATAGATCTAGGCTATGTAAAGAAAAATATGGGTTTCCATTTAAAAAACAGAACTTGACCTTAAAATACCCACTAAAGCTTGTTCTAGGCATACAAACAATAGCGTAGTTTAGTTTTACCCTTGATATAAATAAACTTTTATTTGAAACTTTTTTTCAAATAATGCACTGTTTTTGAGTTATAAGATAAAAAACTCACCCGGCATGTACTTCTAACTCGCCTATTTTCGGGACTTTAATTGCTCTGTATCTTAATTAATAGTCCAAGAGCTGGTGACACATTTTTGAGTACGGATTTGACCCAACTAGAAATAATGCGTAATAGTACCGTCTATGATAGTTGTACAAGGAATGGCCAGTCTGGCTGGTCTAAGCAGGTGGACCAGGTACTGCGCATGGTGTGAGTGCGGTAAAAAGTACATATGTGTTAAAAAATATTTTTGACCCACAATGAAATTATAAAAATAATAATTTCTAGTCAATTACTATATAAACATAATATATTCACTCTAGACCATTTGAGTGGTGGGACGTGGAACCAGACCACCCAAAGTGAATTTTTTGGGTGGTCTGGTTCCACGTCCCACCACTCAAATGGTCTAGAGTGAATATATTATGTTTATAATTGACTAGAAATTATAATTTTTATAATTTCATTGTGGGTCAAAAATATTTTTTAACATATATGTATTTTTTACCGCACTCACACCATGCGCAGTACCTGGTCCACCTGCTTAGACCAGCCAGACTGGCCATTCCTTGTACAACTATCATAGACGGTACTATTACGTATTATTTCTAGTTGGGTCAAATCCGTACTCAAAAATGTGTCACCAGCTCTTGGACTATAAGCAACCGAATTTTCGTCAGTCAAATTTATTTTGTATTCTTTGAGTGCTGAACTATATAGATATTAAAACGTCAGGCGGTTGAGAATGATTTTAAAATTATTATTTTTTAATTACTTTGATTGGATCTGTCACAATGTTAGCAACCAGATAGGTGTCTGTCAACTAGAAATTTATAATGGTAAAGATACATAGAAAATTATAAAAAAAAATTAGTCGGTTGAGAATGAATTTAAAATATCGATTTTTTACATCTACAAACTACATGCGTAGTAGTAAAGGCAACCGCTCCCAGGTGCCAGACTTATTGCATCCCTATCTAGCTTCAATAAGAAAGGCAAATATCGAAAAATAAGCCGGTTGAGAATGACTTCTCGAAAACTTTGCTAGCTCTCGGACTACAGGGTGTGCATCCTCTTGCCTCTGCGGACGCCTATACCTCTCACTAATCTATGGTAAGGAAACGGGAAACGACATATGGTAAAAATTTCCCCAGGAAAATTACAATGGAGAGCATACTGTTCATACTAAAGAGCAGAGGTTCCAAACTATATAATATAATAGATCATGTAAATAAGCATAATTGAATAATAATCTAATAATAATACTCTAGTTATAGAAAAAAAATATAACCTCACATCCTAATAACACCATCCCCGTATCATTCGTCCAAAATCCCCACTAAGATCATCTCTCAAACATAGGAAAAACTGGGCTTTTTCCTGAGCATTTTCTCAGATGAAAATAACAAAAAAAAACCCATACCCTACCTAATAATCAATAGACTAAAATTTCCAAATACTTAATGTATAAATAAATTTACGATTAGCCATATCGGCGAATGTCCTTTGCAGGGCAATGTACGATTTTTTTCATTTCACTGTGTAAATAAAAATCCCACATGTCTTGGAATGAAACTGTATATATATTGTATCAAATCTGCTCAATAAAAAAAGACATTCTCAAAAAAAAAAATTCCCAAACTGTGCTCCGCGAAGCTACATGAAAAAAGAATCCAGACAATTTAGTCTAAATGAATGAACAAAAATAAATTAATATTTGAGATCAATTTCATATTATATAAAGCAAATTTGTATTAAATTATTAGTGGTTTTTAAAATATAATTTTTTTTCCTAAATATTTTAATATTTAAAAAATCTTTGTTTATATTTTATTTATATTTTGTTTTATAGTACCCTTCCAAATAATACTACCGTAAACCGGGATAAGATTGGTACACTTTTTCGGGGTTTTCAAGACTTCTGTCAATATACCATATATTATGCTATATTGTTGAGACCATGGTGTTATATGAAATTAAATTTCTTCTTTCAAAATAAGGACATCTACTACTACTACTACTATTACTCTACGACCCATGACGCCCTCGAAAAATTCTTCTTCATTGTCCCAATCTTACCCCATGAAGTGGGGTAACTTTGGAACAGGACTGTTTTGCATAGAAACTCTAGAAAAAAATTAATCTGTCCCTATATTGTCCAAAAGTGTTTGAACATGGATCTAAGACAAAGTTCTTAGAATTTATTTATTTATTACTTATTTTTAGGAGAATTTTTAAAAATTTAAAAATATTGGGATTCAAAATATTAAGAGAGATAGTTAGGAAGGATAATACATTATGATAGGAAAGTAATAAACATATAACATGGTAAATTGATTTTATTATTTTTACATGTCAAAAATACACATTTAATTACGGGACTTTTTTGCTGCTGCTAATCTTCTTTCGTTTTCTCTGGAACACTGATACTCACTGTCCCGATAACGAAGGTTCAGGTGAAGGGGTCGCTCCAAATGTAGGCACTCTTTATTTCAATATAATCTTCCAAAACATACATTCTTTTTCATTTTTGAAAGGGAAGTTCTCAAGCTAGAGGGCTCAAAATGTAAGCAATTCTCCACATTAAAAACTAGAACATTTTGGCATTATGAGACATTCCACGCCAAATAGGACGGTTTGAAAAATTTTAATTTTTGATGTCCTTCATTTTTTGATATTTTTCAGTACCCATCAAAAAACTCTCCCTGGTAAATTTTGAAAATTTTTTGATTACCTGTTTAAAAGATATCGAATTTCGGTTTTTGGCTAATAAATTCTTCAAAAGGGGCTCGAATTCAAATTGTTTTTTTTTTTTATATACTTTTTAGAAAAAAATATAAAAAAATTATTCAAAGTGTTTTTATATGCAATTTTTGAGTTTGAAAATTTTAATCTTATTTTTGAAACTGTATGTACTCTTCGATTTTTTTGAAAAAAATTTTATTCGCTATTAACTATTATTAAAACCACTTTATAGTATTGAGTTCTCTTTTTTACTTTACCATACAGGGTATGGTCAAGTATTGTAATCGTGCATGAAAAAAGTGTTTTTTTTTCCTTCTTTTTTTTCAAAATATCTAAAAAACGGCTGGAAATATTTTGATTAAAAAAATTGAGCGAAACCATGGCATTTCGTTCTACAAAAAAGCTCTAATAAGTTAACATCGAAAAAATTATATTTTTCGAGATAATAATTGTTTTGTCAAAATGTATGTTAGTCTGGTTGTCTGGTTGGATGTCCTTTAGTCTGTGCGTTACCAAATTTATGTGGACGAGCTAGCTCAAAAACTAGTTTGAATATCGAAACCATATTTCACACTTAGTTTTGGTCCATTGAGATTAAGAGCTGATTAGATTTTGGTGCATATCGACCCAAAATTAAGGGGGGTGGAGGGGGGTTAAAAATTGAAAATATAGGCCATTTGAGAAAACTCAACCAAATTTTGTATACATAATCAATGGGACCCCAGAAGTCTAAAAATTCAAAAAAAAACGCCCAAAATAGGAGGGGGGGGGTTTAGGGTAAAAAATGAAAATCTTGGCCATTTACCAAACTCAATCAAATTTTGTATACATAGTCAGTGGGTCCCCAAAAGTCTAAAAATGAAAAAACTAACCACCCAAAATGGGGGGGGGGTGTAGGGTAAAAAATCAAAATATAGGCCCTTGTACCAAACTCAACCAAATTTTGTATGCATAATCAGTGGGACACCAGAAGTCTAAAAATGCAAAAACTAACCCCCCTACATGATTATAAATAATTTTAGGGCCCAGGTTGTATGGTAAAGTCAAGTGGATGGCCACATCAGAACACGTGAGCTTATTTTTAGTTATTTTGAATTCAATTTTTATCGTTAACAGGTGTTTAAAAAATAATTAGTATTTTAGTTTGTTGAAAAAAAATCAAAATCCAAAATCGAAAAAAATAGTAATTATCATAGAACCACTATCAAGCGGGTCTTAAAATTTGTAGAATGAATAAAAGTTTAAAATAAAAAATTATTTAAAAAATCGAAGAGTACATACAGTTTCAAAAACAAGATTAAAATTTTCAAACTCAAAAATCGCATATAAAAACTCTTTAAATAATTAAATTAGGTTCGAATCCCGGCTGATCCTTTTGTCTATAATATAAAAAATCTTTTCTTCGGTCCCTTATTTAATTTAATTTATAATTGTCTTTCCACGCGGCCTCATTGTGGTTGAGCCCCGGAGTAAAGAAAAAAAATTATTTTCGACCTTTGGATTCGCGATCGAGTGGGAGGCGTTTGGATATACTTTAAATGTATTTTTTCTACAACAAACTAAAACAAAAATTTCGAAAAAAAAATTGAATTTGGGCCATTTTTGAAGAAGTTAGGAGCGAAAAATCCGAAATTCGATATCTTTTAAACAGGTGATCAAAAAGATTTAAAAATTTACGAGGAAGAGTTTTTTGATGGGTACTAAAAAATGTGAAAAAATGAAGAAAATCAAAAATTTAAATTTTACAACCCGTCCGATTTGACATGGAATGCCCCCGTATACTTTTTACGTTTATCCATTAACAAGTTATCATATCCACATTAATCCAGACGGACAAAAGTAATTTCTACGGCCCTGAAGTTATTGACTAACTATATCAGAATTATTTTTTCTTCAAACAACAAGAAATTAATTTTATTTTTTAAACCCTCTATATTAGCTTCACTTGTATGTAATAGTTCTAGATATAAGGGATTCTACAAAGTCGATTTTAGTCTAGTTATAATTTTCGTATCAATTTGAAATTCTGGAAGTATATTTTTTAAATAAAATCCTTTCGGCAAACACTAAAATTCCAGTTAAGCAACTTTTAAACATAGAGAGAAGATTTAATCCCCCTTTTCAAAAAAGTTTCCTCTACCTCTCAATAAAAGTCCGTATTTGTTTCAATTTTGGATGAAGCCTAAAGATTTTTTTTTCTTGATTAACTTTTCAAGACTTCTTTGGGAGCACGGAACAGCAATTGTGATATCAAATATTCTAAATAATGAATCGTAACGGAGAAACAAAGCAGATGTTTTGTCTCATACATATAAATCTAATCTAATATTCAATCCAAAAAATCGTTTCTTTAATTTACCCAAGAAATTTAGTTTATTAAAAAAAAACAAAAAAAAACACTGGCTTTCGATTGAATTAAGTTAGGGTATGCATGTGATAAGTTATCTTCCATATCGGTTACTTCTAATCACTCTAGCTCTATGAAATTTAGCATGCTGGTGTTTAGTATTACTCATTTAATATAATAAGATGTAAAATAAAGAGAAAAAGAGGTTTTCCTCTAATTGATGCAAATATATATACTATATATATCAGTGGCGTGGGTCCATGGATGCTGTGGAAATGGCCCATCCCTAAAATTTCGAATATTTAAAGCATTTGCACAAATATATAAGGTCGACTTCAAAATTTAAAGAGGATCTTTATATTTTCAAATTATTATCCGTTATTTCAAATATTTCTATAAAAAAACATGTTTACTTTATCCAATGTGAAGCATGGGGAAAGTATTGTAATCGGTCTCGAGGCAAGCTTGGCTTCAAAGGGTCCTCAGGTAAAGACTACGGAACCCATGGTCTCAATTAAAGTCACAAATTGTAGTATTCAATTAGGTTGAATTTTAGCACGTGACAGTTTTGCCAAAAATTACATGGGGTCTCGTCGAGAGGCCAAAAAGTGCGATTTTTTCATTTAGTGCGTGCGGGTGTATGTATGGATGGATGGATGTTATCGTTTTTTTGGCCCACGATTTTTTCCACACCGTTACACCGAATGAAATGAAATTGAAAATCTAAGCATTTTTTTTAACAAAATGAAGCGCTCATTAGTTTTTGGTACATATCGGCCGACAAACATTAGTACTTTATTTCAGTACTTTTTTAGTTTTTTCTAAATATCTTGAAAATGACTTAACCAATTTTGATGAAATTTAATATCCTAATTAAGTACCTTGGGGACCACAAAAAAGGTTAAATAAAGTTTTTAGTAAAATTATATTTTAAAGTACTTTACTCTAGAGTAAGATAGTACTTTTTAATATTTAATTTTAAATTCTTTAAAATTTATTCATTTGATCGTTTTAATATAGCTCATTTAACCTTGCTTAAGTAAGAATGGATAGGCTTCTCTCTGTGAAATTGTCAAAATTTGGGAGGAAATTTTATAAGTAACAATAGCAACTGCGTTGTTTTCTTATCCGTTACCTTTGCTTAAGACATAGAGGAATCGACTTTAAACCAAAAATAGCGATTGATCTCATCTATTACTTGAGGAATAACCATTCTATATTGGATTTTTGACGTTTCTGTTTTTATTGGTAACCATTGCTGAAGACACAGAGGAATCGACTTAAAACCAAAAATAGCGATTGATTCTTATCTAGTACTTGTGGAATCACCATTCTATATTGGATTTTTGACGTTTCGGTTTTTATTGGTAACCATTGCTGAAGACATAGAGGAATCGAGTTAAAATCAAAAATACCGATTGATTCTCATCTAGTACTTGAGGAATAACAATTCTACATTAGATTTTCGACCCTTCGATTACTTGAGTTGTTTGCCATGAAAGAATTTAGTCTTTTTGAATTTAAGTCGATTTTTCCAAGTTTTCAGTAGAGGTTGCCATTAATAGTCAAAAGATCAAAAATGGAATGCTAATAAAGTTATTCCTCTAGTATCAGATAAGAATCGATCGTTTTTTTGATTTTAAGCCGATTCCTCCATGTCTTCAGCAATGGTTACCAATAATAATCGAAGCGTCAAAAATTTAATGTAGAATTGTTATTCCTCAAGTATTAGATGAGAATCGATGGCTATTTTTGATTTTAAGTCGATTCCTCCATGTCTTCAGCAATGGTTACCAATAATAACCGAAATGTCAAAAATCCAATGTAGAATGGTTATTCCTCGACTATTAAATGAGAATCAATCATTATTTTTGAATTAAAGTCAACATGAACTACAAATTGCAACTGATATCTGATTAATAATAAAGAAATAAACATATTAATATTTCAAATGAATTTGGATAAAGTTTAGCAACGATCTATAGCAATAGAATTAGGAAAAATTAAAGTTACATAAATGCTCCAGGAGAATTTTATTCTCAGAACAAAATAAAATATATCTATCTATCTATCTATCTATTTACAGTAGTAGCATTGATACAATTTTATACATATGTCAAATAAATAAAAACCAATAAAAACAAAAATGAAAAAGATGAATAGAATCAAAACAAAAAGTACATATATCAAAACAAATACCGTATTTGGACTTACTAAATACTCTTGTATTAGAGTCGATAAACATATCTTGAGAATTAATTGTTCATTTTTCTATGAAAAATCAAAAATTGAAACCACAAGGGGGACCCCTATAAATTTTTATTTTCTCACTTTGTTTTTTGTCTAATTAGGCCAAATGTCTTGTTTCAATTAATTCTGAAGCTTGGCGGCGCAACTTGTGAAGAGGCCGCGGCTCCCAGGAGTGCAGCGGCATTTAGTTTGGGAACCTCTGACATAAACGATTAAGCTATAATGTTTATGTAGCTAGCTTGAAATAAATGGAAGAAAATTCAGTTGTTGAATATACCTAGTATATTGAATATCATTCTTTTCATTTGAATATCACGGAATTACAATATTTCCGTATAGTTCCTGTAGGGTAGGCAACCAGTTATATAGGCTTGTTATGACATCGAATTTTTCAATACCCAATCGGTAATTGACCCCATGAGAAATAATAGATAAAATATTTCTAATTAAAAAGACTGACGATGAAGTCCAAGCCTTCGAAACTATAGTCTCAAATAAAGAAATTATCTGATATACATTTATACATTTTTAAATTTGATATAATATATTATGTGTGTATTTTTATTTGCATCAATCAGAGGACAACCTATTTGTTTTCTCTTTATTATTGAACAACTCTGCTATACTCCGGGAAAAACAAAATCTTTTCAATTAAATAATAAGAAGTATTTTTAAAAATAATTTGATGCCAAAGATTTCCTTAAATTTTAATGATCTGAGCATTAAGTTCAAATAAATGTTTTGTAAAGTGAAAATCGAGCCTAAAATATGCTTCTGTGATATTTTATATTTACTCAAATAAATAATTAATTATTCATTCATTATTAAGCATGGATATAATAAAATTAATTTCTCTACAAGGCTTATTTATTTGATTTTTTTGATCAGTTTATTATTTTGAACTAATTTCTTTTTTGCCTTGAAGTAAATGAATTCGAGTAAGAGGCAAATAATGGTGAGTGCATAGCCATAAACCAGAAATTATAATTGCCGGATATACATCCACCATTCCAACAGAAATAAAATTTGACCCGGAACCTAAGCAAAGCGGCTTTTTTGTATAATATTTATTAAAAATTTGCGATTTGAGTCCACTCTCCATGATTATTCTATAACTGTAAATAAAAATTGATATACATTAAAACAATATGAAATTCAATATAAATATATAAAATAATTTTTTAAGATATTTTGCTTTGTGAATATAAGGAATTAAAAATGAATAGCTTGTAATTTACATATATATTAAACTTACGCCACACGTAAGACTTCTTTGTAAGGGGAATCTTTCGGAATTCCAAATGCGATTGAACTTCGAGTGAAATATTGAATTTCTTGAATACCACATTTTTCATATTCATTCCAATTTTCCTGCATTTCCTGCAAAAAAACTAATTAATTCTCGCATTTTGCATTAAATTAACGATGTTTAAGATAATAGCCTAGAAGAAATTATAGAGGAGAATTTATTAAATTGCGGCTTTTAAATTATTATAACATTCGGGGACGTAAGAATTCAAATTATATGAAAGGGGCTAAATTGGTTTTACTTTATCCAATGCAAAGCATGGGTAAAGTATTGTAATCGCTCTCGGGGCAAGCGTGGCTTCAAAGGGTCCTCAGGTAAAGACTACGGAACCCATGGACTCAATTAAAGTCACAAATTGTAGTATTCAATTAGGTTGAATTTTAGCACGTGACTGTTTTGCCAAAAATTACAAGGGGTCTCGTCGAGAGGCCAAAAAGTGCGATTTTTTCATTTAGTGCGTGCGGATGGATGGATGGATGGATGGATGTAATCGTTTTTTGGCCCACGATTTTTCCCACACCTTTGCACCCGTTTGAAATGAAATTGAAAACCTAGCATTCTTTTAACAAAAATGAAGCGCTGATTAGTTTTTGGTACATATCGGCCAACAAACATTAGTACTTTATTTCAGTAGTTTTTTAGTTTTTTCTAAATATCTTGAAAATGACTTAACCAATTTTTTCATTTAGCCTCCCCCCCCTTCAATCCTTTCTTTAAAATAGTATGGTAGTGTTTCTTTCTTTTTATCAATAATATAAAATGATTTTAAAAAGAAAGAATTTACATTTTATGTCAGTTTCAGGATTTTTACTAGAAGAATTTGTTTATATTGCGTATCAGAGGATTCATTCCCTCGGGATTCCCTTTGATACGCAATATAAACAAATGCTTCTCTAGCAAAATCCTAGAAACTGACTATATAAATGAACGGAATTCTTTTCTTTTTTAATATAAGTTGGCTATTCGCCCCGAGGTGATTTTTTGGAAAAATTCTATCTAGGTTCAAAAGAAGAAATATCCAAAATCCTTAAAATGATTTAGTTTAAAATTGTAAAAAAAAATGATAAATATTTCTTTTTAAAACTTTTTTAATATTTAATATTAAAAATATTAGCTTATAAGTAGCAGCATTATTTAAATTCATTAGTAGATTGATGGGGAGGGTTCGTGCCCCTTACTTCTACGACCCTTAGTCTCTGATATACTTGTATAATAAATAATATAGTGAAGCCCCCATTTAAAACATATAAGGGTAACAGCATGAAAATTAATTCCAATAATAACCTAAGTACTCCAAGTGCTTCTGAAAAAAATGGAAGTTTTACTGGCTCTATAGGGAGAGTTGCCTATATCATACCATCGCCTAAATTGTACCACTTCAATATTTTATAAAAATACTGTACGACTACTTCAATATAGAGGGTAAACCTTGAATTAAAAATAATTTCCACAATCTTGGTGAAAAATAACTGCTCTGACGCTTTAAGTTTCATTCTAGTGTTGATTTGTTTTAAAATTCGGTGCTTAGATGTAGATTTTTGTGTTGTATGCTCTAATGACATACTGAACTATAAGGTAAGAAATTATATATGCCATTTTTAATATAGTAATCTACTCTTCTTAAGCTATATTTTGATGTAATTTAGCTTAAATTAAAATAATCTGGTGGTTGTGTTTTGTAGTTTCGTATCAATCGTGACACGGACGCCTATTTCGTACCACCGCTCAGTTGCTAATATCGTACCAGTGATTCCTACAAGTGATTCAGTGTTTGAAGTGCAAGACTGGGTCTATAATTTTTGTGCTAGAGTTAAACAATATTTTTGTTCTGATTTAAAATCATAATGTCTACAATTACTATCTAATTTATTATATTTTACTTTCGCCAACTCTTTTATCCCTATGACCTCCAGATGACTGGAACTCCGTCCCTGCCATCTTTCCCGCGACTTATAACCTTCAGCTATTTAAGACCCGTATCCACAGATACCTTCGACCCCCGCACAGCCCACAAAATTCTTTTCTTCTTCTTTTCTCGATGGAGGGGCCAACCCAGGCCTTTATGGGTTGCACCTTTTTGGTGTAACTCCTCTCATCATTTTCATTAAAAAAATATGTTTACCGACTTAAACACTTCATTAACAGTATGTTCAAAAATATTTTGTATTTTTCCTAAAAATTATTTGTATTATTAAAATTGACTACAATTAAAATTTTGTTCTTTCCATACAAATTATTTTGTAATGTTTCTCCTTATTACAGTATGCCCACGAGTAGTATTTAGGAAACCGGTTTCTTAATTAGTACCGTTTGCGAGTCCAATTAAAATTTATATAAATTTATAAATTATGTAATTTTTTCAAAAATAAAAAAATAAAGTTACATGTATAACTAATCTCTTGATATTGTGATAAAATACCTGATCAACGACACGTGAATACTTTTTTTGTAAAAAAATAAAATATAAAAAGTAGTACAATATAGGCTACTCTCCGCTACATTGGTATATCTGATAAACTAAAATCAACCAACAGATTTCTTTGTCTTACTCGACTTCAATAAATAGCTGTTAAATTATTTTCGATAATAAATTAATAAAAAATCGGTTGCTCCGTAAAGTCGGTTTGCTGACGCTAGTTGAACGTGACATACGTCATAAGAAAATACCATTCCATCAGTATTTTCTTATGACGTTGTCACGATCCAACTATCGTCAGTAAACCGACTTTACAGACAACCGATTTTTTTCATAAAATTCTTCTGTTCAGAAAATCATTTTGAATTTACAAAATACTTGAATAAAATTTATTGTTTAAATTTCTACTCGACTGTTAAAATTTAATTTTTGATTTTATTATTTTATAATAATAAATTTTGTATTGACATTATTTCTTTCAGCAAGTAAACTGAATAAAAGTTGTTCAATTAGTTACTTAATTATTTTTGCAAATTTAATTGTAATTTGTTGTAAAAAAGTAATAATTTTGAATAATTTATTATAAGAATAAGCTGTGATTAAATTATTGTTCATAAATCTTAAATTTAAAATTTAAAATTTGGAAACATCATTAAAATTTTTGTAACTGTAGCTTTTAAAAAGCCCGCCTCAATCTTTGTCGCTCGTTCGGCGCTCTCGCTTGCACTTCAAGCCTTAAATGGAACGCCTCAGAGCAAGGTAACGCCGCATGAGTCATGTTTTTTCGTGCGTGCAGCCGACTCCATCGAATTATAAGACGTTCTCACGTCAAAAAATTATCTCCAAAAGCTGTGTTGCGTCTAGTATTTCTTCTAAATTAAATTGGGAAAGTGCAGAACCACTTCATTCGAAAATAAGATTATCCCTATGACTTGTAGAGACTGGTATTCTCCTCAGAATCTCTTGACTCTTACAATCTTCAATCCTTCAAGACCTGTGTGAACAGACAGACAGACACTTTTCGGCTTTGCCCTTTCGTTTGATCACACCCTCCTATTTGGTAATAAAAGAGTCTGCAATGACCTATAAGATTCATTAGTTTTTAAGGAATTTGGAGTTGGTACTTGGTGAAATTTTTTTTTAAATTATTGGATAAAAAATACTTGGTAAGTTTCTTAATGTGAAACCTATCAAGTATTTTTTATCAATAATTTTATAAGATTCATCTTTTCGATTGGCACTCCTTTCATTAAATGATTAAATATACAAATAAATAGAAAATTATTAAATTTAAATTATTTGTAAAAAGAATTTAGTTTTTAAGGTCTTAATTTCTTTGATATCAGATTGAAATATTTTATATTGCATTTTCAGAGGATCGACCCCTCAGAGTTGAATCCAGATACTAACACACTATCCGGGCATGTTAGTTTGAACCTGATATTGTAAAAAAATTTCAATTAATATCAAAGAAATTAAGACATAAAAGCAAATTCTTTTCTTAAATAATTTGGTTGTCATCGCGAGTTGTATTTTTGAAAAAATTCCATCTTATTTTCAATAAAAATTTTTAAGAAAAAAATAAAACCGACACAAAAAAATTAAATACAACAAATAAAATACACTAAAACGTATAAAATAATTATTATCTTATTTAGTTACAACTAAACTACGAAATATTAACATGAAATTACTTTTTGAAGTCGGTGTCAAACAAACTATACCTATAAGCGAGCGTACCCGCCAAACGTACTAAGTAAGATCCGTATAGAGTGCGATTCATAAAAGGTATATGTTTGGCACCGACTTCAAAAAGTAATTTCATGTTAATATTTCGTCGTTTAGTTGTAACTAAATAAGATAATAATTATTTTTATACCTTTTAGTGTATTTTATTTGTTGCATTTAATTTTTTTGAAGTCGGTTTTATTTTTTCTTAAAATTATTTTTATTTTTCTCTTTTTAGTGATGTTATTAATAGTGATCCTATAATCAGAACTTGACCAAATTAATATTGCACCATCCCTAAGATACCCCCTTTCCAATAAAAAAAGAATCATCGAAATCGGTTCATAAACAAAGAAGTTAGTCCTAAACAAACCTAACAAAAAAGGTCTAATACCTATGAAAAAAATGGGACCAATCGGAAGGTAGACTGGACCTAATGCAAAAAAAATTTCAAAATCGGTTCACAATTGGCGGAGATATGAGGTAACATAGGCACAAAAAAAAAAAATCAGTCGAATAGAGAACCTCCTCCTTTTTTTGAAGTCGGTTAAAAAGAGATACTCATTTTTTGCTTTAAATAAATTAAATTATTTGATTAATACCACTGCGTTTATAATGGTGATGTAAATGTTATTATTAAAATCCTAAATAGAAACAAATCTATAAGTTTACTTAAAATCTCATCACATTTTGAAATTGTAAATGTGACTCACTCGATAAACTGGTGATATTTCTGCATGGAATGCGAAGAGTCCATCTCGCATTTTATCTACACCTGTTGTCAGGTTAAACCAGTTGGCTTTTTTCCCTTTAGGAGCTACTTTGGTTTGATAGATGCTTTTGCGAATAGGCTCGTCGGTATTCTGAAAAAAAAGCCTACCAGTTAACAAGAGAACTGTTTTCATCGATCTAGACATAGTAAATTTACATTAATTGAACAGAAAGTAAAATAAATTATAAAAATAATATTTTCTATCTGTTTTCTGAAAAATGCTTAAAAAAATTATAGTCTCGAATAAAACGTACAAATTATTACATCAAACAGAAAAGTCTTTTTGCCTAATTTCGTAAAAAAACTTTTAATTTTTTATAAATATTTTTATTTATTTGAGACTATATTTTCGGAGGATTACTTGGATCTCAATTCTAATAAATAAATATTATATTCTTCCTTATTCTTGCTTATCAAAATTTATTATGTAGAAACTATTTTCTTACTCATAAAGAGAAAAAAAGAGGTTGTCCACTGATTGATGCTAATAAACATTCACATATATATATATATCAAATATAATAATATAGGTATATCAGTGGCGTGCGGTTCATGGATGCTGTGAATGCGGTGCATCACCAAAGTTTCAAACATTTAGAGTATATTCATAAATATATCGACTTCAAAATTTCAGGAGGATCTTTAAATTTTCAAATTTTTATACGTTATTTCAAATATTTCTATAAAAACATTTTTTGTTGAAAAAGTATTTTGGTTGTCGAAATGAATTGTTGCATAGTTTCAAGTAACAATTAAAATGAATGATTTTCCGAAAAAGGTGCCGATAGAAGGTTTGAATTCACTGCCTGGTAGATATATATATTCAGTTCAAGCATATCAAAGACAAGTCCTGATCGAGATTTAATAGAATAAAAAATTGAGGAACTATTAAAATAGTAAGAATACAAAAAAGGAATAAATAAATAAAGATGATTCGAGCATCTTTTGGACTAATCCATTTCTAAGAACTCTGAATATATAAGATTGGAAATAATTAAGAGTCCTTTAGACAAGTCATAGCTTGCTTATAGCAATAGAATTAGGAGAAATTGAAGATTTTCTTATAGGACAGCTGATTCATTGTGGAAGATCTAATATTTCATTTGAAAAATAACGAAAATGATGCCGTATTCGATGAAATTTGTAAAGAAAAAGCGATGATTAAAATAAAATTTCAAAAAAATGAAGGATAATTTTTTGGACAGCATCCGCTGGTTGAAAAGTCACCAACCACCACTGATGTACATATATATATATTATTTATTTGTTTGAGACTATAGTTTCGAAGCCTTAAATGTCCAACTGGCTTCTCGGATAAGTAAGAACAAAAATTTTCAATTTTTACACGATACTGACCACATGAAAAATAATATTTATAATTTCAAAAAAAGAGTGATGATGAATAAGGCCAAACCTTCGAAACTATAGACTCAAACAAATAATTATATATATATATATATATATATATATATATATATATATATATATATTTATTTATTTATTTGCATCAAGCAGAGGACAACCTCTTTGTTTCTCTTCATCATTCAACAACTCCGCTACTCTCGGCAAAATAAAAACTTTTCAATTATTTTCTCATTCTTTTATTTTTTAATTAGAAAGCTTTTTTAATTTTGAAAAAAAACAACATTATTTTGCTTAGACATATTTCGGGCTAACGTAAGCCCACATCCTCAGTTTTAAAATTATTTTCCCCTCTCTTTAATATAATCTTTCAAAGATCTAAAAAAAATTAGAAAAATTAACCATTGAAGTTAAAAGTTAAAACATTCACTTTCTAGTCTCTTTTTTTAATAAAACAAACTTTTTAATTATAGGTAAGTAGGTATAGATTGAATAAAAGAATATGAAAATCAGCTTGTGGATATTAAGTTTAGTTATAATTCCAGTAAATATGAATGTACATGTTTATTGATGAAGATTTTGTCTATGGTAAAATTCTATATAATATTTCAATTTTCGGGTTTTTGTGTAGGTTCCCTCAACTACCCACATTTATAATAAAAAATATCAAATATATAATTACGAGCTGCTCCAGGCGTGCCTTCGGCACGCCCTCTACAGCTCGGCGCTCCGGGCAGGTGGCCCTAGCGGGCAGCGTCTCGGCATATGATTATTAGGTCTGTAATATATGTTTGTAATATTTTGCCCCCTCTTTCGCCCCCACACACTCATTTTGGATATTGATTTTACATTTTATATAGTCTTAAAAACTTACAAAATTTGATCTATATCGGAGAGAGTATTAATTTTTTGTCCCCACTCACATTTTGGGAGGTTGAAATTATTTTTTATATATTTGCAAATATTTAGATATTTGCAAATAAATAATCCACAGTTTTCTAAAGAGTAAATGTACAAAAAAGCTAAAAATTTATATATTTTGCAACCCCCACCCCCTCTTTCGCACCCATACAGTCAATTTTGATAGTTGATTTTTACAGGAATAGTTTCTTAAAGTAATAAAGAATAACTCTACAAAATTTGATCAAGATAGGAGAGAGTTTTAATTTTTGCCCCCACTCACATTTTGAATAGTTGGGAGTCGAATTTCAAAAAACCCTGAAATCACTTTTTAGATATTTGTATTTAGAATTTTATTAAGTAAAAATCAAGTAGATATCTTATCGTTCTTAATTGAAAATGCATAATTAGTGTAAATACATTGCAAAGATATTTGACCCCTTTTGACCCCTTTAAGAGTCGAATTTCAAAAAATCCTGAAATTAGTTTTTAGATATTTTAATTTAGTATTTTTATAAGTTAAAAGCAAGTAGATATTTTATCGTCCTTAAGAGATATCGCATAATCAGTGAAAACACACTTTGCCCCCTTTGACCCTCTTAGGGGTCGAATTTCGAAAAATCCTTTCTTAGTGACCCCTATGTCAGAGATGTAATATCCTCTCCAAATTTCATCTTTCTATGTCCAGTGGTTTTGGCTGTTTCGATGATGAGTGAGTGAGTGAGTGAGTGTATCGGGCAAAGAATTTTATATAATAGATTAGCTATGCTTCGGAGCTAATTCTGAACTAATTCATGGGTCTTTGCAGTTGAAGTGTGAATTCTTAAATTATTGAGTTCTTAAATTATTCAGAACGGATCATTTGAAAGAATCCTATAAGATGGAGAATTCCTCTCGGTTTAGTTTCGTGAATGAAGCTATTATTAATTTAAATAATTCAATTCCTACTACTTACTTCAAAATACAATCTGTGATCAGGCATATCGTGAACTCCTAGCTCAAAACGACTTTCGAGAAGATCTTTTAGCGTTTGAATAGAGGTGCCTGGAGACTGCAAAAGAACTACGATATATGCTGAATAGGCAGTATAAATGAATATTACAGCCACCATCAGCATTAGAAAAATAATTCTAATACTAATCCCAAAAGCAGGCATTTCGGAACCTAAAATAAGACAGTAATGTAATTTTAACCAAAATTAGTCCTCATATTTTTAAATTAATCTCTTCTGATTTAAACGAACATACTGTACATTATAAATAATTAAAATAATAGCAATTTTGATCCTATATTGATATCCTATTGATAGTAAATATAACAATATTTTCAATGTTTACATATTCCATTTTTGAGATTATTATTAACCTTGGAACACTACCAATCAAAAAATATTTTATTTTACTACCCTGGGGAACAGGCGTACCCCAATAAAAAAGTCATAAAAAATAAACTTTTAACTTTTATTTTACTTATATTAAAAACGTATCTCGTGACAAACTTAGACTCTAAGTAAATGAATATAACCAATTTTGAGTAATTTTGAGCACTCTAGGCAAACTTTGGTTTGATGCTCTAAACATATGAACTTATTACACTTTTGTAGATCTTTTTTTCTGGGACAGAATGAACATAATAAACAACAAACAAATAAATAAAGTAGGTATTTGTAAATTATAAACTTATCACAGTAACAAAGTAAGAAAATTTGAAAAATATAAAATTCTATGTAAGTTTCACAAAAATAAAAAGACAAGATGTTTATTAGCATGACTCTATATAAACTGCTGCGCAAAATTATCGCATCACTATTAATTTTACTAATAAATATAATAAACTTGTATTGTCTTTCATATTAAATTGATAAAAATAATAAAAAATGATAAATACTCATATTAATAACAATATTTTCATCTTTTAATCAATAAAAAATAAAAAAAACCCAAAAACTTGAAATTACTTACATTTGATGAAAATGAGGAAAATTTAAAAAATGAAATTTAACTAATTTTATTAAATGTTTTGATTAAAAAACAGTTTAGCAATATCTTGTAACTCCTCCTCTTGCTCTTAATACCTCTTGGATTCTGTTTGGCATTGAGAGAATTAAATTTTGTATTTCTTCTTGGGAGATGTTCTCCCATTCCTCAATTGATGCCATTTCCAATTTTCCAAGTGTCCAATCAGGTTGACTTCGTGTTCTTAGGCGTCTCCCCATTATGTCCCATAAATGTTCAATAGGATTGAGGTCAGGACTTCTTGCATTAAATGACAGAACAGATATACCGACTTCTTTCAGGTATTCTTTTACTGCATGAGCAGTATGAGGACGAGCATTATCATGTAAAAACTGAAATCTTTCTCCAATTAAAGGAGCAAAGGGCATTACATATTGCTCTAGGATTTCTCTCATGTACCTTTCAGCATTCAGAGAACCTCCAGTTACTCTATGACGTTCCGTACGGGCATCAGAAATTTATCTCACCCCATACCATAATGGAACCTCCTCCAAAACTTACTCTTGGTGAGATGTTGCACTCTGAATATCTCTCTGCTGGTCTTCTCCATACCCTTTCCTTTCCATCAGGTGAGTGTAGGGCAAACCTGGATTCATCTGAAAACAAAACTCGTCTCCAATCATTCAATGTCCAATTTGCATATGTTGTTGAGCAAATCTCAGTCTCGAAATTCGATGAGCTCTGGTTAAAGAGGACCTGTTGCTGGTTTCCTTGATTTAATTCCAACTTCATGAAGGCGTCTTCTTACTGTGGAACCAGAAATTTGGGTGTTTCGAGCATTTTCCAACATGCCTCTCAACTGGCTGCTTGTGAAAAAGCGATTTCTTAAAGCAGCAAGTTTAATAAATCGGTCATCCATCTGATTTGTACTTCTTGGGCGGCCTTGTCCAGGTCTTCTTGTATGATTTCCAGTCCCTCTAAACCTTTGAAGAACTCTGGATACACTTGATTGATTAATCTGAAGGCGTCTTGCAATTTCACGTTGGCTCAACCCTTCTTCAAATAATGTTATGATCCTAACAGAGTCACGTTCCGATAAATGGTAATTACGATTCATTTTTATTAGAGTTTTATTTTAGAAATCAATATGTGATTATTTTATGAAAATTTGAAGTGATTGGTAATGCAAAGAAAAATGTTTGGGCTAGAGAAATTTTTTTTTTTTTTTTTTTTTTTTATATAAATTTTATTAAACCAATTATTTTACATTAATTAATGTATACCTTGTATTTTAGCTTCGATTTCGGAGATTGCTTCTCCACCATCAAGTGTCCTTATTCATATTTAGTCCTTGTTTTTAATAAGAGGAAAAATCTAATTAGATAAAAAAACCTCTTTTCCGATAATTATTTCAATTCCATTATTCCCCAATCAAGTCGATTGGTTCCATTACTCTCCTCTCCTCTCCTCTCCAATTCAAGAGAAATTGTTTTTAAAACAATGATTAAAATAAACCTAAGAGAACCAATTCGTTTAAGAGATTTTATTTCAATAAAAGATAATATTTTATTTTAATTATTTTTATTATTTGAGTATTTTGTTATTATTTTGATGATTATGATATTTTATTTTGTTATACAAAGTTATTTAATTTGATAAATATTTGATATTTTAGTAAAATCAATGGTGATGCGATAATTTTGCGCAGCAGTTTATATTTCGGGGTACGAGCCCATCTTCAGGAGTTCATAGAGAAAAGTTTTCTCTTTGCACTCCTGAAGATAGGTTCGTACATCGAAATATATATTAAGAGCAGGGCTGTCCAACCCCCGGCCCAGCACTGCAATGAATGCGGCCCGACATAAAATCATAAACTTATTTAAAACATAAATTGTGGTTACTAGATATTGTATCTGAAACAAATTTACCTGATGATTTATTTTTCTCTAAAATAAGAAATCTGAAAATCAACTAAAAAGTTTTCGAAAAATAAAAGTGCTAATTTTAAATTTTGAATCTGGAACTAGATTTTACAATTTTGGGAAAAATAATCACCATTTTGGTCTATTTTCGACTCCATTTTCATTAGATATAAATTTTTTCCCTGCAAACTTTCTGATTGAATTTATAAAAAACAATTAAATACTGATCTGAAGAAAAATTTAATGATATCTCTTATATAATTTTATATAATTTTATAATAATTATCTACCCAGAAACAAATATTAGGTACACAGGCTTCATATTATTCATGATATAACTTTTTGTAAGTAGATATGTATTTACATATACGAAAAGCTATTTTCAAAAATAAAATTTCCGAAATGTAAAATTAGAAACTCACTCAGAGGTAAAAAAATAATAAAGTTCTTAATTTTAAATACCTATCAATCTTCATCTCGTATTTAAAGTGTCTAAAATATTTATTATTTCAGTAATTAAAACTTCTACAATAAAACCTCGTATATTGAAGATTTATATTTTTAAAGATATTAATTATTTAGTCAAAATGTTAGTGATTATATGGTTTGTTGTATGATTTGTGATAGAATTTAATACAATATTAGATGATTATTTGTTATTTTATTTATTAATTAATTTATTTAAAATTAAGTGGATATTGATGAGGCAGTCCAAAAAAGAAGAAGATAATTTACACTATCTTTTTATTCATAAAACCGACGTTTCGGAGGCTATTCCCTCCTTCTTCAGGGTCTGTAATCAATATCCACTTAATTCACTTATCAGTCCGTCTCCAAAAATTACTCCAATCTTATTTATTTAAAAGTTTATTCCTCTAAAATTTTGATTTTTAATTAATGACGAAAAGTTAAGTGAAAATCACTTGACGCACACGCTAGTTTTTTAAAACAATCTCAAACCAATTGAGGAATTGGGCATGTTTTGAATATGCTTTTCTTTAATCTGGAATTATTTTGTTTTCTGATATCTAATCAAGTAACGGGATTCTTTTCCCTTTGCTTTGTTTTTCGCATTGAAATGCATTTATTTCATTTCGAGTCGATCAGCCAGCGGGCCAAGTGCTTTAATATTTGTGTTTTGGGCGTCTCGCGTTTTGTGCATTTTTGTTGACTACTACATTGGAGAGAATGATTGAAACCTTCAAGTTAGACAAGGTAAACATTTTTTTAAATCTTTTGGATATTTTAATTATTCCAAAAATAAAAAACACCTCTACATAATGTATTCTTTTTTATGCTGGATATCATTATTTTACACCAGGCGTAGGCAAACCAAATGATCTTGGGGGCCACTTTAGAAATATAAAATTATATTATCCCATATTGGATTTAGACCCACTATAGATATATATATATATATATTTTTAATTTTATTAAACCAATTATTTTACATTAATGTATACATTGTATTTGAGCTTCGACTCCGGAGATTACTTCTCCACCATCGACTGTCCTTGATCATCTTTTTAATCCTTGTTTTTAATAAGAGGAAAAAACTAATTAAATAAAAAACCTCTTTTCCGATAATTATTCCAATTCCATCAGTCGGGCATTTTTTTGGAGTGAAAAATTGAAACTTAATGAGTTATTATTATTGTGTTTACTATTATTCTTACATTGTAAACATAGATAATATAATAATGACATACTACTAAAGGACATTTGTGCCTGCCTCTGTATGTACTATCTATCTATGTCAGCCCTCCAACAAAAACAGTCGTCATGGTTACCAATTTAATGAAATTATATATATATATATAAAATTAAGGTTTTGTCTGTACATTGGGGTGGTGGTGTGGGTGAGGGTGCTGGGTAGGTTTCTGGGGGGGGGGTTTCGAGGGGCGGGGGTCCAGGGGAAGAACCCCCGGCTAACAAGAGGGCCGCCGAAGGCGGGCCTTGCAGCTTGTAATATACTAAACGCATATTGTAAAGAAATATATAACGCTAAAAATGAAATATAAAAAATATATAAATATAAATGAAATAAAAAAAAAAATGAAATCATTTAAAAATATTTATTTTACTAGTGCGATCTTTGTTCTCCATCCTTTCATTTTACTTTTACAAATCGATATCTGTCATATATTAGCAAGAATATTATTTTAAAATCAAAGTTAATTTTTTCTCATAATTTCGACAGTTAATTTTTGAATATATGGATGCACAAATAATCTTTTTTTTAATACAATGGTTTTCACTAGTTTGGCCATTATAAAATAAATATATTTTGTAAAAGTGTGATGAATCTCGCGGGCCGGAAAAATGTTCATGGCGTGCCGCGGGTTCCTCACCCCTGTTCTACACTATTAACTATTTTTTTTATTAATAAATATTAATAGTATTAGTATATTTTATCTGCGGCCCAAAAAAGTTTTTTTCTTCAAATGTGGCCCGAGTAAGCCAAAAGGCTGGACACCCCTGTTATAGAGTCATGCTAATAAGCATCTTGTCTTTTATTTTTGTGAAAGCTAGCTAGAATTTTATATTTTTAACATTTTTAAAATTTTCTTTACTTTATTAAAATATGTTACACCATTCTCCCTTAATAAAAATGTCATACTAATACCATCCAGGGCCACACCTGTACCCCAAACAGAGATTTTATATCAAACAAAAACACGTGTCATTGTAATCAACTGACGTGTGCATATAAGAGATTAGCAGGCACCTCAATTTTGTGCTGCCATTTGTCAAAAAATAACAGAAGTTTCGAGCAAGGCCGGGGTACAGCTGTACCCAAGGTAGTGTTCCGGGCTTAAAAAATAGGCTGGCTCAAAAAAAATAAATATTTTTATTAGTCCGGCCTATATACATGGTACTTATATACTGGGTAGGGCATAAAGATCTACCACATTTTAAAAGATGAAAAAATGAAAAATTTAACTAGAAAAAACTGAATATATTTTTGAAAAAAACTTAAAATATATATTTTTTTTAATATGTTTTAAATATTATCAGACAAAAGGGCGGGAGGAAAGGGGGGTCAAAAATGAAAATTCTAGCCCTTTCGACCAAACTCAACCAAATTTTGTATATCTATTATGTGGGCCCCAAAAAGGCTAGAAATGCAAAAACTAACCATCCAAAATGGGGGGAGGGTCAAAAATGAAAATTCTAGTCCTTTTGACTAATCTCAACCAAATTTTGTATACATATTTTGTGAACTCCCAGAAGGGTAGAAATGCAAAAACTAACCAAATTTTGTATAGATAGTTTGGTCAAAAGGGCCTAGAATTTTCATTTTTGGCCCTCCCCCTTTTTTTCGTCTGATATAATGTTTAAAAGACATTAAAAAAAAATTATTTTATGTTCTTTTCAAAAATATATTCAGTTTTTTTCTAGTTAAATTTTTTCATTTTTTATACCTCTTCAAAATGTGGTAGATCTTTATGCCTCACCCTGTATAAATGTATTTATTAGACGCATTAAACAAGTTCGATGCAGGTTTTGACTAGTCTAGCCTATCCTTCCCTTCACCCCTGGGAGATTCCCCGCTACTCTCTCCCCATCTGCTTGACTGACCACACCATTGAGGAAACCGATTAGTAATCCAGCGCCTCGGACTCGAGACTCTATCTCAAAAACTGACGCTCTATATAATTTCATCCTTTTGTGCAATAAAATTTAGTTTTACTATTTATGCGTGTATTTGAATTTGTTATTAAAAGAGCAGTCGATTGATTGAAAACCAATCAAATTAAATGGTAACCTATCCAAATTTTTAAACAATTCTTATTAGAGTCCTAACAGATTGAAATTGAATCTATGGGCTTGTTACTTTTCATTCAATTTCTAAATAAAATAAACTTTTAGTTTTAAATTTTTTTACAAATTTAACCTCCATATTAATTCAGATTTCAAAATTCAAAGTTTCTTGCCTTTGAAAAAACAAAATTGATATAATTCCCACTCTCGTTAATCAATTCACTCAATAGAAATTCAATAATCCTTCTCTATTACAGCTTATTTTGGGAGACTAATAAGTTAACGACTTGAATTGTAAATTTTTCATTTCAAACTATACTAATTTTAGTTTTATTTTTCCAGGCCGAGAAATCACTAATTCGCCATGGGTAGTGCTATTCTCTGATCGTCTTGGCTTCTTCAAGCGTCCCTCATTGTAAGTGCCTATCTAATATATTATTTTAATACACTTTTGGTGGTCTAATTTAGGTCTAAAACTATTATTTGAATGCTTCAGTTGCTAAATCGATTAACTCCAGTTTCCGAATCTCATTAAATTTTAATGTCACAGCAAATGATTGAGTTCTAACTGTATATATTCAAAACAAATTTCTCTACTAATGAGTATTAACACGACTAAAGGAAAAAAAATCGCCATTGAATAATAAATAATGTAAAAATGTAGGTACATTATTTCTCCTCTTTTTGTTTTATGGAGTTAATCTATTTGGCAAGTGAAACATTCATTTATGTTTTGAAATTCGCAACATTTCGACTTTATATTCTAAACCTAATATCACAGGTTAAATGTTGTATTTAATTTTTAATAGATTAATTAAGGTGCTATTTTTAATAAAGTAAATCAATCTATAGATATATGTTGAGGTTTTTGAATTAATATTTTTTAATCGCTTTACTTTTTGTTTTTTCATTCGAATTTTTTATTTTTACGTTCAATTCATATTCATTTTAAAGCTAGAAATCTATTTGAGTTTTAATATGTATTGAGCTAGATCCAGATTGGAGAGATCCAATCGACTTGATTGGGGAATAATGGAATTGAAATAATTATCGGAAAAGAGGTTTTTTTATCTAATTAGATTTTTCCTCTTATTAAAAACAAGGACTAAAGACGAATAAGGACACTCGATGGTGGAGAAGCAATCTCCGGAATCGAAGCTAAAATACAAGCTATACATTAATTAATGTAAAATAATTGGTTTAATAAAATTTATAAAAAAAAAAAAAAAAAAAATTGAGCTAGATCCAATGCTTATACTATCTTTTTACTTTATCTAATGCGAAGCATGGGAGAAAGTATTGTAATGGGTCTCGCGGCAAGCGCGACTTCAAAGGGTCCTCAGGTAAAGACTACGGAACCCATGGAGTCAATTAAGGTCACAAATTGAAGTATTCAATGAGATTGAATTTTAGCACGTGACGGTTTTGCCAAAAATTACCTGGAATCTCGTCGAGAGGCCAAAAAGTGCCATTTTTTTTGGAAGTGCGTGCGGATGGATGGATGGATGGATGTATGTGTGTTATCGTTTTTTTCGTCCACGAATTTTTCCACACCGTTGCACCAATTGAATTGAAATTGAAAACCTACCAGTATTTTAACAAAATGAAGCTCTGATTAGTTTTTGGTACATATCGGTCCACAAACATTAGTACTTTATTCCAGTACTTTTTTTAGTTTTTTCTAAATATCTTGAAAATGACTTAACCAATTTTGATGAAATTTAATATCCTAATTAAGTACATTGGGGACCACAAAAAGGTTAAATATAGTTTTTAGTAATATTATATTTTAAAGTACTTTACTCTAGAACATATTAATATTTCAAATGAATTTGGATAAAGTTTAGCAACGATCCGTTGCAGTTTATTTAATAGATTTGATTAAATTGCAATTCATTGTAATTATGTGTTTAATTATTTATCTTCCCTATGAGGATTGATAATAAAAGAGATTCTAGACAATGGGTAGAGATGCCTCCAGGGCGCGGCCAAAAGCCATTAAGCGATTTCGATGCAGGTCTGAACTAGTCGAGCAAACTCCAATCGAATTGCGATTTTGGGAATTTCTTTTTCTTGGAAAATATTAATATTTGATCAAAATTATTCTCTTTCGAGAATATTTTTATACATAACAAGTAATTTCTTTAATTATTTATCTTCCCTATGATGTTTAATAAGTCACAATTGTGAAAGTTATATTTTCACCATTTAAATAATAAGATGTGAGTCTTGTTGAGAGAGGGGTGTTGTCTAAATTGACTTCTTTTGGAGATGAAATGTGATTCACAGTACTATTTTTTGTATTTTTTGTATTTTAGACTGAAGATGGCGACGAATGGTTGCTGAAACTGTCTCAATCTGTAAAAATTTAAATTAAAAGAACAAACAAGATAAAGAGAAAAAAGAAGAAAAATTTAATTAATTTCCTTTCAATTTCCTTTGTCCTAAATAGTGAAAATATAACTTTCACAATTGTGACTTATTAAACCTCATAGGGAAGATAAATAATTAAAATATTAAGTCTATTCAGTATTCACAAAAGAAGTAATTTCTTGTTCTATTTCGATAAATTATTATAAATATAATATAAAAAAGCAGATAAGTGATAAATTTTTTCTCAAATATATCTTTTTTGATTTCTCTACGCCTAGAATATAGTTTATGATACGAGTAAATAAAACAAGTTTATTAAAAAAAAAAATTATTTATCATTTGATGCAATGGTATTTCATGAAAGCAACTAGATCTTTTAATTTTGTTAATGGAGAATGGTGTAGGTTCTTGGTGAAACATATTACATAAAGTAAAGAAAATTTTTTGAAAAATGTTTTTTGGAACTTTTTAAAATTTTTTTTTAAATATAAAATAATAGGGAGGTTTCACCTAAATAAAAGATCGGATGCTTGTTTAGCACGACTAAAGTATTTTATATTTAAAAAAATTTTTGAAAAAGTTCCAAAAAAACATTTTTCAAAAAATTTTCTTTACTTTATAGATCTTTTAAGTTAAGGACGTACATTGTGATTAACCCTCAGATAGGTTACCATTAAAGAATAATAGTTTATTTAAAAAAAGCATCTTGTTTTAGAATTATCTGTTTTATCCAATGCCATTAATTAACACGAAACTATAAATTTCAACAGTTAAGCAGCCTCCATCAATGTTAACACTTGGATGATTGATCATATAAAAAACTTAAGAGGGTTGGCCCAATACTTTACAGTCGCTTGATCAGCATCCCTCCTAAATTTATCAGAGTAATATAATTACTATCATGATGTAAACATTGATAAAGGGTGGATACGAGCACAGCTAAGAAGGTGCAACACCTAGAAACCTAATTTCAACATTTTTTTTCAAATTTGATAAGTGACTGTCTAGGGAAATGCTATTGAAAAATTTCTCCACATCTTTTCAATAATAAAAAAATAAACTAATAGAGATTTCGACTTGATTATTTTTCTAATTATTTATTAATTATATATTTATTTATTTATTTTTAATGATAGTACGATTCTTCAACGAATTAACGATCATTTGTTAAGGGTTGAAATTTAGTTTAAATTACATATAATTAATTTTTATTTAACACAAACGACATATAGTACCATATAACTACGACGGTTCGATCGGCTTATTCTTCTATGGTTCTCTAGTACGAAAGAAGAACAAGCCGATCGAAACGTCGTAGTTATATTATACTATTGGTAGTTTGTGTTAAATAAATAATTATATATGTATGTGTGGTTTAAACAAAATTGTAAGCTTTAATAAATTTAATCACAAAAATACTAGCTTTAACAACTACATATCTAACGATCGTTTGGTTTGAGTAGATCGAGTTTGGCTCGGTTATTTGGTACAGTTCAGGTCTATATTCGGCCGTTTAGGCCACACTGCTCATTTAATATAATGAGAAAGAGATGTGCAAACTTTTTATAGAGCGGGCAAAAAAATAAAGAAAACATTTTGAAGTTCCAATATAATTTATTATAAATCTCAATAAAGACTCAAAAAATATTGAACTAGACGTGGGCAAGCATGGATTAGATTTTCGGCGTTCGGGTTTAATCCCAAAATATGTGAAACACTTCTGAGATAATAAAAATGACCCACAACACCTCGAATTTAGTAGTGGATCATACCACTTAATTTTCTATATAAATTTTTTATCTACAATTATCGACATCAATTTTATATTGAAATCTCGAAAATATAGGTATAAAACCATATTATCGTATATTTTTTTAAATTTATGAATTGATTTGAACCTATTCATGACTAATGAGGATCGGTGGTACACATGGTATAATCGATTTTTTTAATCTTATTTTCTTCTAAAGTTTAAATACTGAAAGAAATGTTTTAGATACAGAACTGAGGTTTTCATTTTCATATCCCGGAGAGATTTTAATTAGGTACATTAGTATTTTTTGTCATGTTTCTATTTCTTATTTAAAAATAAATTTTAACTGCTTAGGTACTCTATGAAATTTTATCAAAGTAACAAGCTTAAATATTAAAATAAAGAATTTTATATTTACCTTGCTGACAGACGATTCCAATGGCGTTGACGAATAATTCTCCGACACTATAAGCATCGATTCTAAGATCCTTTACGATATTATATTCGAATTTCCCTATTAGCCAGAGCAGAAACGACGCCAAGCAAACAAAAAGAAACAACTTAGCCATACTCCTGTTGAGAAAGGCAGAATGTAGACATTTTTGACATAGGAGAGCGGCGGGGATCGAAATATAAACATTGATCTGAAAAATAACTACTATAAATATTATAGAACGAGCTTTTGGTGCGTGCCTTTGTTCCTTCTACATTGTATTTTTGACGTTTCCATTATTTTGATAACCATTACTGAAGCCATGGAGAATCTACTCAAAATCAATACGACCAAATTCTTTTTCTCTGATTAATAATAACGAAATAACATATTAATATTAAGATCTTTACAAGAAGAATAACACTATGGGCCGATAATTATGATAATTTCGGAGTGTCAAGCGGAATTTCGTAAAAATCAAGGATGTACGGATAACGTATTTATTTTGTATTCTCTGTCGAACTCTCATCTTAGATTGAAAAATTCTAAGTTATTATATATTGCACTTTTATAGATTTTAAAAAAGCTGTTGACTCTGTAAATCATAATTTATTTTGGGAAAAACTAAACAACATCGGGCTAAATTCCAAAATAGACAAGAATATTTTGTATTATATTTATTTATTTTTGATTTTTTATATATTTTATATTATATACTAGCTGCAAAGCCGGCCTTCGGTGGGCCTCTTGCTAGCCAAGGGTCTTCCCCCACTGGACCCCCTGACACTTGAATACTCCCTCTCCTCCATCTCTAACCACTCTCCAACCCCGGAAATTCTCCCCCGTCTCTGATCACCCTCAACCCCAGTAAACCCCCTTGCTTTAAAATAAATAATTCAAGCGATAGCACTGCCATCTATTGGCAAATAATTCAAGCTTGACCTACGGACGGAACATTCTAGTTTATTAATATAACATAGATATATATTTCTTATTATTTTTGTATATTTTGAATTAGATTTATTTATTTATTTTCTCTAACTGTTTATTTGCTTGGAACTTGACCCACATCGTGCTAGAAAACTGAATGTAGTATATATTATTATTGGATGTGGATTTTGGGATCTTCTAGCATCCCTGCAAGCCCCTCTCTACAGATAGTGATCTAGACATTTAGTTTCGGCTTAAAATACTAATTTAAAAGAAAAAGAAAATCAACTGCTTTCTTACTTGGTATTAAAACTTGTTTCAAGGAAGTCAATATACTTCAATCCAATGGGATTAATATTGAAAGGCGTGGTGGCCACATGAGCTTTTTCGAAAGGAGAAGTCCTACCTCACCGCTCCAACTTCCATTTGGGTACATATAGCCCCAGGTATCAGTGGTTACTATTTCAGGTCTAAAATAAAATATAAATCAAATTATAATAAACGAAAATAATCTTAAGTGCTTTACTTATTAAATAAACTGATGTGGCCATCCACATGACTTTACCATACGCCTGGCCCCTCTCTTATATTTAATATTTAATAAAATAAACAATCGTTTAGAGGGGAGGATCAAAAAATGAAAATCTAGGCCTTTGGACCAAACTCAACCAAATTTTGTATACATAATCAGTGGGTTCCCAGAAGACTAAAAATGCAAAAACTAACCTGTCAAAATTCAACCTAATTGCGGCACGGGTTACCATTATCCAATTTAGATGAAACTTTGTTTGAATTGTATCAAATTTAATCTAGTTTAAAAATGTATAGAATGGTCTTTGTCTAAAACGTGCTCTTTCATGGTCACTAAGGGAAAAAATCGAAAAAGTGCGAGTTTTTACGATTTGCTGAAACAGAAAAAATATGCTAATTTTCAAATAGCACTTGAGAGCCCAAACGGTTGGTCGGAGAAAAATCCTAAATAATGAAATTTGTATTAAATTTTATGAACTTTCATTTTGAATACGTAGGTTATTTACGAAAAGTTGATAGTTTTCGAGTTATAATCAAAAAATCGTGAGATTTTTTTTATCTTTTTTGCATTTTTGACAATGTAACGTCACCAAAATTTGTTATCAAACATCAGATTCGGATTCAGCACACCCAAAAACATAAAAGGTCGAAGAAATTACAACTACCTTAAAACTTTCCTAGTAAAAACACAATTTAACAAAAAAATTCCCACTAATTATTTTGCTTTGTGGATTGATCCACTCCATGAAAATTTTCTGTCTACGGCACTGATTAAAACAGTTTTATCTTTATTTAAGCAGTAGCTAAGAAAAAAGTGATTTTAATCCTCCCCTTTGAAGAAATATTTTTTTTTCAAATTTGTCTTAGAAATTATATGTTCACCATTTTCATTATCAATATATTTAAAACTATTACTGAATTTCTTCCTATATTTTATAAGAAAAATTCTACTTACGTGGCTTGCAAATATTCGATAGCATATTCAAATATATTCAAACATGCTTTTGATAAGGAATCCGTTTTGAAATCTTTTATGATGTGCGAATTTGTAAGAGATTGAAAATCTGTAAACTACTCATTAATTCAGTATTTAAATAAATATATTAAGAAGTTGTCTCTTTAATTAACATTTCAAGTTTGATATATATTATTTAAAATTTAGATTATAAGACATCTTTTTTTTCAATTTCATATACCACCAGATTAGGGAAAAATGTTTTACTTTTTTATTCTTCTAAAAATTTAGAGCATAGACGACGTTTTTAAATTTTTATTCATTAATTTTTTTTTGTGAAAATAAAAATGATTTTTCAAATATATTTTCGGTTTCAGGTAAAGGGTTGTTTTCTTTAATATTCCAAAGATTTTTAGCGAAATCCGTGACATCAACCGAACTCCACTTTTTTCGATTCGAAAAATTATTTGATCAAATCATTGGGCTTGAATTTTCAGACTAAATTTTATCAACTGCAATAACTTTTTAATTATTCATCGTAGAGTTTTGACTCTAATAGAAATTTTTGTTTATAATTGAATTTACTTTAACAAAACTCATCATACAAAGTTGAGTATTTCAAAGGTTAAGATAAAAATGGTGAAATATATGATTTATGTCAAATTTGATCTTTTATACAAGCAAAAGTAAGTCACTTACAAAAAAAGATACATGAAACAATTTTTAGGGATTTAAATGTTCCACAAAAATCTTATATAATTAATTTTTCTACAGCCAATAATTTAGAAGATAGACGAAGATTTTAAATTTATATTCACGAATTTTTTTGGTGAAAATAAAAATAATCACTTTTCTGGAAAAGGGTAAATTTCTAATATTTAATGAACATACAAAAAACAAAAAATTCAGAATTTACAGAATGAAAAAGTAAATGTGGGACCAAAGGAATGAAAAGTATAGGATTTTTGAATAAATGTAGCGTAGAGAAGGGGAATAGTAAACAATTATCAAATCTAGCCAATGAGAAAAAATGATCATTTATTTATTTTCTTTAATTTTGTGAAGGACTGGTGTATGTGACTATAAATTTATTATAAAAACTATTTTAACGTGAAAATGAGAATTTAGTTTATTACTTGCTTCAGATTATTATTGCTTGTCTAGATAAATTATAATTAAAAGGTAAATAAACATATTGTTTCTAGCTTCTGTAAGTAATCAATTATTATGATTAAGGGATTTCGGGACAGCTTATCTATCTGGTTGATCTAAGAAAAAATCTTTTGTATTTCTGCAGATTCACAACTTCTGCCTACTAAATTTTTTAATAAAATAATTATTAATAATGAGGTTAATTTCGAATAAAAATCCTTGTTTTGATAATACTAATAAAAAGAATATTGAGATAAATTTTTTCTCATTATAAAAACATTTATTTAACACAAAAACGATTTCAAGAAATAGAGTTGGAATTCTACACTAGTGCTTTTGTTATATTATGTTGGCAGCAAATACCTTTTTATTTTTACATTTATGAATAAGTAATTAACTAGACTGTCAAATCTATTGAAAAATGTATCATTCGATTCATCAAAATTGAATTATTGATGTGTATAAATTTGTTGAAAATGGTATAATTTGTATAGAAGTTATAGCCCTTTTAAAAGCTCGGTCCATTTACTTCCATGTTAAAAGGACAATTTTCAATAATTTATTTCTCGGTAATTGGTCAAACGATCAACTTCAAATTTCGGGAATAAATATTTAATGCATACAATGATTCGATGGTAAGAATTTGAGAATTTTTTTATAAAAATGATAAACAGTCCCGAACCACATTAAGATAAAATTAGGCATTTCATAAACAAACAAATCTAGGTAATACAAATTAAGACAAACTGTTATTTTCTTTTGTCTTTATTATTTTAATCGTTAAATTTTTCGTCTTCATTAAACTTACAATAGCAGTTCCAATGATCTTTACTCCAGAGAGATTAAATCTGTCGTTAAATCCAACAAGATCCCAATTGAAATGTCTGTCAGGAAACCATTCTCCTTTGGAAACCACCACCAAATCCAAATCGAGACTCTGAAAATTTTTTAAAAATAACTAATAAACATAATTTTTAATCGTTAGAAATTTCTCTCTGTACCGTTTAAATTCAGAGAATAGAGTCAAAGCGGGGATTTTCCAATGAAGAAAAAAACAAACAAAAAAAAGGCTTAAAAATGATGTTTTCTCCAAAGTGAGAATAAATCAATCTTTAAAAACTAAATAAATCTTAGGGAAGCAAAAAATATTCTTTAACATTTTTTCTTTGTTCATTAGATAATTCAGGGCTGTCCAGCCCGTGGCCCGCGGTCCGTATGCATCCCAGCACTGTAATGAGTGTGGCGCAACATAAAATCATAAACTTCCTTAAAACATTGAGATTTATATGTAGAGATATATTTATTCTCTTTTTCGAAATATGAATGTACATTTGTACAATACGTGAAGCTTTTTTCAAGAATAAAATACACTAAAAGCAAAATTACAAGCTCAACTAAATAAGATAAAAAAAAAAATGAAGTTTCAGATATTTAAAAATTCTTCTTCTTATATTTTAATTTTCTAAAATATTTATTATTTCAGTAATTTATAATCTACGAAAGTAACCAAATCTTTAGTTATCATTCAGAGACAAGAATTGTGTTTTTCTGGAACAATCCCAATTACCTAATTGATAATTTCTCTCCTGGGCTTAAACTTGTCAGAACTTGTCTTTTAGATCTTTTCACGTTCTTACATGTCAATAGATAATTGATAGTCAGGGATTATTATATCCGTGACCCTTTTAAAAATAAATTATCATTCCTCATATAAATTCGATTTAAGCCCATGACCCAATATAAAGTCATAAAATTCCTTAAAACATTGAGATTTATATGTAGATACTGGAAAACACACAACAATTTGACCTGATAATTTTTTTCTCTAAAATAAGAAATCTGAAAATCTACTGTGAAGTTTTCGAAAAATAAAAGTGCTAATTTAAATTTTGAATCTGAAACTAGATTTCAAGATAATCATCATTTTGGTCAATTTCCGACTCCATTTTCATTAGAAATAAATTTTCTACTTGCAAACTTTCTGTTTGAATATTCTAGAAAAACAATTAGATACCGATCTGAAAGAAAAATTGAATTTTGTCTTTTTATTAGAATTTTATATTAATTATCTAGCCAGGAAAAAATATACCATAAACAAATACTAATATTGAAGGAGACAATAAAAGAGTGTGTCTTCTGCTGGAATTATAAATTTTATTTATTTATAGCGAGACTATAGTTTCGAGGGCTTTGCCCTCTTCATCAGTCTATTACAATTGATTCACAGGAATTAATTTATGAAACTTCCTATGAATCAATTGTAACAGACTGATGAAGAGGCAAAGCCCTCGAAACTATAGTCTCGTTATAAATAAATAAAATTTATAATTCCAGCAGAAGACACACTCTTTATTGTCTCCTTCAATATAGAAAAATTCTGATACCCTCGGCAAAAAGACTTTCAATCAAATACTAATACATAATATCACTTTTTGTAAGTAGTATGTATTTACATATACGAAAAGCTATTTTCAAGTATAAAATTTACGAAAAGTAAGTAATAATATTTTATCCGCGGCCCGAAACATTTGTTTTTCTTCAAATGTGGCCCGTGTAAGAAACCACTGATCTAGAGTTTATTTATGTCACCTTTTTGTAGATTTCTTGTAGAAGGATACCGCCGGAAGGACTTTCCGTTGCAATAAGAACTTGTGTGTTCAAATGAATAAACGGAATGGCTTCCTTCGCATCCTCGAACTTTTTGCCAAGAAGAAGCCAACCATTGGGTGCAGACCAGATGCCCTCAGCATTGGCCTTTCAACGAAAAGAGGATCGAACATTAGTATTTTTTTTTTTTGATAACACTTTCCGCTTTATCATGACTTATTTTTTATTCACCTTCGTTCTAACAAAGAAATTAAAAACTTGTTTTTTATTATCTGCTAAAAAATAATGATTAAATATTCAGCTCCTGCTGATGCAACCCGCAATCCAGCGCGTTCTATTCGAATGCATAACTTGACATTGCAGGCGCGGCTGTATTTGGACTAAATATGACAATAGCTCTCATACTCTCTTGCCTATAGAGCAGTGCTCCATACTTTTTAACCGCGTACCCTTATGACGAAATAATCATAAATTGTAGGGGGCTATCCCCCCGTGTGTGTCTGTGTGTGTCAAATTATTGTAGTTCATAAGGTAGATAAATAACATGTACATTTGAAATTTACAAGTTATATATAGGTTCAGTAGAACATCGTTTATCCGGACTAATTGGGACCAAAGGCAAACAGGATAATCGAAAATTCGGATAATCCGGATATATAGGTAATAACGAGGGGTGAGCCGCGACCAAATATGCTGTACACCTACTTCCACTTGTACTTCCAAATATTTCCAAGCACTTTCAAATATTTCCAAGTACTTCCAAAATACTTCCAAAGAGATGTACACCTATTTCCAATCGCGGATCACCCCTGGGGTAATAAAAACAAAACAGATCCTCAAATAAGCGAATTTGAATTTACTACGATAAAATATCAAAATTATATAGAGTTGTTGAAAAAAATACATAGGTACGTTAAAAAAATAAAATAACTTTTCACATCATTTCATTTCAAAGAATTGGTCCACTGTCTTTTGTTTTAAGCACATGTGCCATTTGAATAAAGCGAAAGCGAAAGATTTTTGGTGAAATTATAATTACATTCTTGCTATCAGAGTTAAAAATTATTATCTATCTATATTCAAACGCCTCCAAGATAGCGGGTTCGAACCCGGCTGATCCTTTTGTCTATAATAAAAAAATATTTTCATTGTTCGCTAATTCTTCTCTATACCAGTGACCTCCCAGAAATTTGCTCTAATATAACAGCTACATTTGCAGATGATACGACAATTCTAGCAACCGGACACAACAACTACAAATCTACACAAAAATTGAACACCTCACTTTCCAAAATCCAAGAATGGACTGCCAAATGGAGAATAAAACTCAACGAAACAAAATCGGTTCATGTTGACTTTACAAATAAAAAAGTCAGGCACATACCGGTGTATAGAAACAACAACATCATCCCATACTCCAATCAGGCCAAATATCTCGGAATGACGCTAGACACGCGTCTCCGATGGAAGGTACATGTCAAGAAAAAAAGGGAAGAGCTAAATATCAGCTTTAAAAAGATCTACTGGATAATTGGAAGAAATTCTTCAATGTCAATTGAAAATAAGCTACTTTTATATAAGCAAGTACTCAAACCAGTGTGGACATACGGCATCCAGCTGTGGGGATGTACAGCACAGTCAAATAGAAACATTATACAAAGATTTCAAAATAATGTACTAAGGTGCATTGTAAATGCTCCTTGGTACATTCGAAACGCGGACCTCCATCGTGATCTTGGCGTGGAAACCGTCAATGAAACCATTAAGAAGCTATCAGCAGCCCACCAGACGAGGCTGCAAGGGCATGTGAACGAGGAAGCCTTGCAACTGCTCAACGTTGACACACAGACTCGCCGGCTGAAGCGTATCAAGCCTCATGAACATTGTTAAAAACATTTTAATAAAAAATAGAGATAAAGACAATTATATATAAGAAATATATGATTGCTTGTTGTTTTGTGTTTTGTTTTAAGTTAAATCTATAACAAAATTACCTATTAGCTGCGGCTAGCAGCTAGATTGTAATATTACTATTAATAAAAAAAAAATTGTTCGCTAATTTAATTATTATCTATGTGAACATTTATTAAAATAAAAATGTCTACAAATCCGATCCGGATAATACGGAGGTCCGGATAAACGAGGTTTAACTGTATATTCATTTTTCCTAAAATTAAAAATCATATTAAAATTTAATCAATCGATAATTTTGGAAAGTGCCGAAATTTTTGTGAGGACAAGAATAAAATATATATTTTATCATAGAGTGTGAGGTAAAAATTAGGTTTAATTAAAAAAAATCGCTATAAAATGATGATGGGTAAGAGCCCCAAGTAGCCATTTTTACGTGATTTTTGTATGTTATCATCACTCTCTTTCCTTATCAACACAAGATAAGAACGAATTTTTGATATTTTAAGTTTTTTTGTAAGATATAATAATTTGACTGCTTCCTCTGAGCAGGTCTACTAAATATTGAAAAAATGTTCCATGGGACCAGTTTCAATATGTCACATGGGAATATGGGTTAAGTCTGGTATCTTAAAATTCGCTTGATCAATTTCTCCTTCTCTAATGCAAGGGTCTTTCGAGATCCATAGTGGCTGCTGCATTTTCTTGGTGCGCCTTTTCTTGAATTTGATAGAATAATAATAAAAAAAATAATAACTATGTATATGTGTTAACTGATGGTATATTCAATTACCAAGACTATTTATTAAATTTTTCTAAATTTAAAACTAAATAAAATACTAAAGAATTATTTGTTCACCTGAGCGATAATTTTCTTAGCGTTAGAACAATCTAAATCCAGAATTTGTAGAATTGGTATTCTCGAAGAAGCAAATGGAGAGATTATTTTATCTTTTAAAATCGGAGGCCAATAGGATGTCATCGCATTTGAGTAAATAATGGGCTTAGCTGAAAATAGAGTTAATATATATATATATATATATATATATTCTATTATGTAACAATAATTTAAAAATTTTATAAGTTTTTCTGTGGATCAATGATAAAAAATAAATATTTGATTCAACACGAAAAAAAATCTAGTGTGATTTAATTTAATTTCACTACAATTAGTCTGTAGTATTGTTCAAATGTGTGTACTGCCAAGCCAGCAAATTATTTGAAAATGTTTGTAAATTTTAACAAACTCGAATAGGGGAAGGGTGGGCATAGTGGCTACTTCGGGTAAAGTGGCTACTAGCTATTTTTCCCCCTACAATGCTGTGAAGAACATGCAAACGCATCAATTACTTATTCCGCTAGTTCGCTATCATTGTCATACTGAAGTTTGGAGCTGATCTGATCACTTGTTTGGAAATTATTCAAGAATTTCGTGTTTTTCAAAATGTTGATGAAAGGAAGCCTATGTCAATAATTACACTATTAAACAAAAATTTCTCCCCTTAAACCTAACAATGGATTCCAATGGATTCCAATGGATTTTATACTCTGATTATCATGCAATTTCCCAATTTTTTACAACAGGTCAGAATTTTTGAGATATTATCGGTCAAAAATGGCGAAAAAGTGACATTTTGACCTATTTTCGAGTCCCATTAAATATTAAACAGAAATATTTGAAATCAAAATATTTTGTTGACGTAATAGAAGACAACTTCTCTCTTGATTTTCAAATTACTACTTGTTTTTAGCTCAATTAGAACTTGAGTTATAACTAAAAAACTAAGACCTTATGTTTTTATCTATGTTTATTATCCTTAATAATCAGGTAGATTTAGTTTTTTAGTTATAACTCGAGTTCTAATTGAGCTAAAAACAAGGGGTAATTTGAAAATCAAAGAGGACGCTGTTTTCTATTACGTCAAAAAATATTTTGATTCCAAATATTACTATTTCATATTTAATGGGAGTCGCAAAATAGGTCAAAAATGTCCTTTTTCGTCATTTTGACCGATAATATCTCAAAACTCTGACGTTTTGTAAAAAATCGAAAAATTGCATAATAATCAGCGTATAAAACTCTACTGGAATCCATTGTTAAGTTTATAAAGAGCAATTTGTGTTTAATTTTTGTCGAGCAGTGTTATTATAACTAAAAACAAGTTCCTAATACATACGGTTCGTGACTGTTTATCATTTTTATGAGAAAATTCTCAAATTTTTACTAACGAATCATTGATGCATTAAATATTTATTCCCAAAATTTAAAGTTGATCGTCTGTCCCATTACCGAGAAATACATTTTTGAAAATTGTCCTTTTAACATGGAAGTAAATGAAGCGAGCTATTAAAAGGGCTATAACTTCTATACAAATTATACCATTTTCAACAAATGTATAAAAATCAATAATTCAGCTTTTCATGAATCGAATGATACATTTTATAATAGATTTGACAGTCTAGTTAATTAGTTATTCATAAATGTAAAAATAAAAAGTTATTTGCAGCCAACAGAATATAACAAAAGCATTAGTGTAGAATTCCAACTCTATTTATTGAAATCGTTTTTATTTTAAATAAATGTTTTTATAATGAGAAAAAATTTAACTCAATATTCTTTTTATTTGTCATAGATGGCGCAGTGACCACAGGTAAATAAATTCAGAAAAGGAGCTAGCAAATGATAATCATTTTTGAATAATTGTACAATTAATTGAATTAAACAATTTAAGTTAGAAAATAAGTTTTGTGATGAATGATAATATTGCTTTTGTCTTAGAAAATACACACTTATATTCTTTAAACTACAGTAAAACACCAAGTGGCCATTTTGCCCTGCCCAGTATGGCAAACTGGCCATTTGATAGGAATACGGGAAATTTCTTTTTTGGTTTTAGTAACAAACATAAAATTGTATGAAAGATATTAATTTCCCGATGGTAATAGATTCAAATTTACAAGAAATCATAAGGTGGTGTCATCTATTAAATTCGATGGAATTGAATATTTTTAATTATATGTCAGAGGGGTTGTTTTTCACCCCTCGGGAATCGAACCCGAGTGCCAGTAACAGCAATCCGGGCCACCTGGCTCACCTGCAGGATGCGAACCTCTCTGACATATGTACACGCGTAAAATGTTTTACTCAAAGATTGTTATCTTAATTTGTAAAATTTCGCGATATAGTGATTCTAAATTTAAACATATAGCCTTGCCATATAATTTAAATAAAGGTCGTTGAGTGTTTCGAATTTTTAAGAGATTCAAAATTCGAAGGGCAATGGAATGACTTTTCCTAATTTAATATGAAAGATATTAATTTGCCGATGGTAATAGATTCAAGAGGTGACCGTGGGTCAGTGGCTAGAGTGTCGGGTCGCTGACTCGAAGATCGCTGGTTCGGAGACCGAGTCTCGGCAGATAGATATTTGCAGTCGCCTCCTCTTGGAAAGTAATGGCAACCTACCAAGAGTATAATTGCCTAGTCACCTCTCCAAATTAGCCGTTCGGAACCGGCGTTAAAAAGTAGGTCCCGTATATCTGTGTAAAACAACTAAACACACTCAGCACAGGTATATGTGGAGAAGGCGCGCGACACACCGTTTCCGGGCATGGCACTCGAAGAAGAAGAATAGATTCAAATGGTGTTGGGTGATGGGTGAAAAACAACCACTCTGACATATAATTAAAAATATTCAATTCCATCGAATTTAATAGATGACAGACACCACCTTATGATTTCTTGTTAATTTGAATCTGTTACCAGTCGGCCGATTAATATCTTTCCGCCTTCAAATTAGGAAAAGCTAATTCCATTGCCCTTCGAATTTTGAATCTCTTCAAAATTCCGAAACACCTCAGCGACCTTTACTGTTAAGTTATATGGCGTGGCTATATGTTTAAGTTTTTGAATCACTATATCGCGAAATTTTACAAATTAAGATAACAATCTTTGAGTAAAATATTTTACGCGTGTACAGTACATATGTCAGAGAGGTTCGCATCCTGTCAGGTGAGCCAGGTGGCCCGGATTGCTGTTACTGGCACTCGGGTTCGATTCCTGAGGGGGTGAAAAACAACCCCTCTGACATATAATTAAAAATATTCAATTCCATCGAATTTAATAGATGACACCACCTTATGATTTCTTGTAAACATAAAATTAAAATATTTTTTTTTCCATAAACCTAAATAATGAAACTAACTTATGCCAAAATTTCATTTCTTTTTTCAACTTTTATTTATTCAAAAAAAATTATTTCCTTAGCTTGTCCAACATGCCCCTTACCCTACTTGTTTGCTGGAGACTTGACACGCGAATGTGCAAACGTTCGCAAGTATTTGCAAGTATTTGTTTGTGTTCACAGTGGAGTCGGAATATCAAAAGAAATGCATTGTGCCTGTGAGCCTTCTACTTACTGCTGTTTAATTATTTTAACTAGTGAAGACAAAATATCAAACATTTTATTGCAAATATTTACAAACACTCTCAAACATTTGAAGGGAATGATTTTTGCTGTATGCTTGGTGGACATTTAGAGATACACCCAGCATTATAAATAAAATTCTTATACACCGAAAATCAAATTTTTCCAAAAATGTAAAGAAAATATTTCAAATAGAAGGTACTTTGATAAAAAAAAATATGCTTGAGCCTCATCCACATAAACTTAGGGGGAAAGTGAAACTTCTGTAGCCGTAGATGTTATTGAAACAATTTAAATTGCCTAGTTTTAATACAATTTTATTTGTCATGAAATATTATTGGGTTTTAAAATAATAATTGAAATTTCCTAATTTTAATAAATTTTATTTGTCATGAATTATTAGCGGATTAAAAAAAAATTATTTCCCCTCTATTGAGTCATTTCTCCTTTATTGTAACAAAAAAAAAAAAAAAATCAAACAGATACGTCGCTAAAGAAGTTTCACTTCAAAAATATATATTTACCAAAACATGTAAAAGTCATTCACTCGGGATTTTGCGTAAAATACTTTTTTATGATTAGAGATGAGGTGCGATATAAATTGCTTTTCCAAATTTCATCAGACTGAGAAAACGGAATGTAAGCCATTAATAGAAATATCATAACTAACCAAGACATTTCGTAATCTACAATGGAGTTCTGTCCTTAGTTTCAAAACAACCCCAAAGTAATCTCATGATTTGAAGTTTTTATCAAAACATGTTTGATTGAAAATAATACGACGTGATTAATTTCGTAAAATAAGTAGAGAAAAATTACATAATGACTCTTTTGAGATATTAATACTACATTTCAAAATTGTAAAACATCTGCTGTTTGTTTTTTATATTTCCGTCTTCATTACTTCTAATAATGATTTTAATTTTAGAATTTACTTTGCCATCTGTTGTTTCGACATTATTCAATGGTAATGAATTTCTTGGGAAAATTTTAGATAATTATTTAAAGTGAACAATTCAATTGAAATTATATCGATTTCATAATGCTTACTTGAATAATATATATGTATCAGTGGTGGGGGGTGACTTTTCAACCAGGGGAAGCTGTCTAAAAAATAGACTTTCAATTTTTTAAATTTTCTTTTATTCTTCGCCCCTTTTTGCAAAATTTATCGATAACCGGATCATACAATTTTTCGTTATTTTTTGAAATTTAACATTAGATTTTTTATCAATTGATGAATTGATATTTATTTAAGCAGAGCGGATAATCTATATTCACTTCAGCTTCTTCTGGTGATGTTTCAATCCTTTTCAAAGTTGAAAAATGACTGTCGCCCTCGTAGAAGGTATAATACAAATTAAATCACGCATAAAAATAAATATTTACTCATTTTGCTTTAAAATGTCAAAAACGCTGAGAAAAATATTTTTCAACTATGATTTTTTTCTCTTTGTGTCTGAATTCCGATACCCACGATAACCCAAGAACGGAAAGTCAAAAAGTTCTTTTGTATCAATACATAGTACCTACTGATTAGATTTTGCAATATCTGGTTCAAAAGGCAGAAAATATTTTTTGAATTATTCTATTGAGATTTTAAGAGGATGTTATAGTATAGCCATAAATGAACAATTTATATTTAAGTTTATTAATCATTACTAAGGCAGCTTTAGTGTACCGAGTCTTGAAAAAGTTTTCACTTTTTTATTATTTAATGTGCGGGTGAGCGATTCTTTCATTAGAATCTGATCGATGAAAATAACTAGAAAGAGCAGCGGATACAATAACTTCTCTCTTTCGTTAAAGGTGTATTCTAAGGATACCAGATACAAGTTCAAACCTGTTTCAGACTATTAGAGATTAATTTCTTAATTTCTATTATTCTAGGAATGGCCTTTTGCACTCGGACCAAAACGATACTCGTTATAGAGAGAGAGAATATTCAATTTGACTTCATTAAAGCAAATACTTTTGCCCAAACATCTTTTAGTTCATCTTTCATGATTAATTTTTTCAATGCAATTTATAGATTTTAAATGAAATGGGACGAGTACATGTAAATTAATTAACTGATTAATCTCATAAAATCAAAATAGACTCAAGATTGCTGAAGTGATTAAAATAGGAAATCTGGAATTATTTTTTTCATATTCTTTAAAGTTAAAAAGCTTAAAAAAGCTACGTAAATTTTAAATTTTATATAACTTTAAATGAATTAGTTGTATAGTACCTATTTATAGAAGGTGTTTTTAAAATTTTACAAATTTTCAAATATAGCATGAAAATACTCTTGGCATTTTTGCGCCGCATCTACTGCATCCATGGACCGCACGCCACTGTTATGTATAGTTACGAACGAGCTTTGTGCAAGGCCGAATATTTTTTTTTTTTTTTTTTACTTTACCATATTTTGTTTGAAAAAATAAAAAACAAAAATTTTAAAATATGAATTACTAGGTAGGATTCACAACTAAAGAGACAAAATGCTTATTATCAGGACTTTCTATTATTAAGATCATAAGACTAATGAATGGTGATAGGAGACCACAAGGTTAACAGAGAGAAATAATTATTGTGTAGATTAGATCAATTTTGAAAAAAATAAATTTTATTAAACGAAATAGATTTTCATTTTATATAGTAAAAATGTTGAAAAATAATTAAAAGTCTTTAAAGCTGGAAAAAACAACAACTATTGAATTACTTACTAATTATACTTTAAATATTGAAAACTTAATTATTTCTTTTGTTCAGGAATTAAAAAAAATAAACTGCAACGGATCGTTGCTAAACTTTATCCAAATTCATTTGAAATATTAATATGTTCTTGAGTAAAGTACTTACTAAAATATAATTTTACTAAAAACTTTATTTAACCTTTTTTGTGGTCCCCAAGGTACTTAATTAGGATATTAAATTTTATCAAAATTGGTTAAGTCATTTTCAAGATATTTAGAAAAACTAAAAAAGTACTGAAATAAAGTACTAATGTTTGTGGACCGATATGTACCAAAAACTAATCAGCGCTTCATTTTGTTAAAATACTGGTAGGTTTTCAATTTCAATTCAATCGGTGCAACGGTGTGGAAAAATTCGTGGACGAAAAAAACGATAACACACATACATACATACATACATACATCCGCACGCACTTCCAAAAAATGGCACTTTTTGGCCTCTCGACGAGATTCCAGGTAATTTTGGCAAAACCGTCACGTGCTAAAATTCAATCTCATTGAATACTTCAATTTGTGACCTTAATTGAGTCCATGGGTTCCGTAGTCTTTACCTGAGGACCCTTTGAAGTCGCGCTTGCTGCGAGAGCGATTCCAATACTTTCTCCCATGCTTCGCATTGGATAAAGTAAAAAAGAACAACTAATATTTCTCAATTAATCAAGTATAATAAACGATTGAGGGTCAATTCCTCCTCGAATCGCTATAATTTTCAAGTCAATTGAGATGTTGTCCTCTTGGTGGATTGAATTTAAGGTAAAATAATAAGAAATTGTATTATTACTCATTTGTGGATCTTATTTATTTATTTATTTATATTTTTATAAATATTGACAAATTGCTGGTGAGTAAGTAGATGATTGTAATTGATTGATTGAATTTATGTATTTACTTAGACGAGACTAATCTAATCTAATTTTTTATTATTGTAGCTCCGAAGATGGCTATAACCAATAGCCGAAAAGTCAGAGGGAATTTTTAAATAAAAGAAATACCAAAAGCTGCATGACTCTTTATTAAATACTTGTTAAATATAAAACATTTTAATGTATTAAGGCTGATCCAAGCGTCATCTCTTAATGAAACTCATTCTTAAATTTACAAAATAACTACAATTCAGAATATAGTTTTGTCTTTCTAGACCTCCAAATTCTTTCTTTTGCGTGCTTGCATAAGTTTTTTCAGAAAGTTTAGAACAGGGCTATTCAACCTGCAGACCGCGGGCCGCATGCGGCCCAGCACTGCAATGAATGCGGCCCGACATAAAATCATAAGCTTATTTAATACATTATATGTACTTTGTACTTACTAGAAATTATATCTGAAACAATTAGCCCTGATGATATTTTTCTCTAAAATAAGAAATCTGAAAATCAAATGAAAAGTTTTCAAAAAATAAAAGTGCTAATTTTAAATTTTGAATCTGGAACAAGATTTCAAGATTTTCGAAAAAATAATCACCATTTTGGTATATTTTCGACTCCATTTTCATTAGATATACATTTTTTTACCTACAAACTTTCTGATTGAATGTATAGAAATACAATTAGGCAGATACTGATCTGAAGAAAAATTTAATAATGTCTCTTTATTAGAATTTTATAATAATTATCTACCCAGAAACAAATATTACAGGCTTCACATTATTCATGATAAATATAACTTTTTGCTAGTAGGTAGATATGTATTTACATTTACAAAAAGCTATTTTCAAAAATACAATTTCCTAAATGTAGAATTAGAAGCTCACTAAGAGGTAAAAAAATAATAAAATTTTTATTTTTAAATAACTACCAATCTTAATGTCGTATTTAAATTTTCTAAAATATTTATTATTTCAGTAATTAAAACTTCTCCAAATTAAAACCTCGTATATTGAAGATTTATATTTTTAATGATATTAATTATATAGTCAAAATGTCTGTTAGTGATTATATGGTTGGGTAGTGTTTATTTTTAACCAATATTAATAATTGGTCATAACACCTGTAAGAACTGTATTTGATTTTGTAAATTTGTGATAGAATTTATTACAATAGCAGATGATTATGTATTTGTTATTTTATTCATTATAATAAATATTTATTTAAATAGTTTATTTCTCTAAAATTTTGATTTTTAATTAATGACGAAAAGTTAAGTGAAAATCACTTGACGCGAACACTAGTTTTTTTAAAACAATCTCAATCCAATTGGGAATTTCTTGAATACGTTTTTATTTAATCTGGAATTATTTTATTTTCTGATATCTAATCAAGTAACGGGATTCTTTTCCCTTTGCTTTTTTTTGCATTGAAATGCATTTATTTCATTTCGAGTCGACCAGCCAGCGTGTCAAGTGCTTAATATTTGTGTTTTGTGTGTGTCATGTTTTCTGTATTTCTTTTGACAACTGCTTTTTTGAGAATTGTTCAAACCTTCATGATAGATAGACAAGGTAAACATTTAAATACAATTTTTAAAATCTTTTGGATAATTTAATGATTTCAAAAATAAAAAACACCTCATATCTACATAATATATTCTTTCGTTATGGTGGATATCATTATTCTATACTATTAACTATTATTTTTTATTAACAAATATTAATAGTATTAGTATATTTTATCTGCGGTCCTAGAAATATTTTTTTCTTCCTAAGTAAGCCACTCCTGGTTTAGAATATAAATTATTATTATCATTATGCTACTATGCTACTATTATTACTAATTTGTATGAAATTACCTGAAATGACAATCATTTTGATTTTCTCAATTTCATACCTACAAAGCATTTAAAGTGAATAATAAGTAAATCTATTATAATTGATACATTTGTGCTTTAATATTGTTTTCTACAAAACTAAATTAGACATTAAATTAATTCTGTATTATATAGCCATAATCATAGGGGCCGGACATTGAATTTTCTTGGAGGGGCTCAAAAAAAAAAAAAAATAATAAGGAAAAATATGTACTTAACAACAAAGTAGAACTAAAATGTTTTATTAAAATGAATATATTTTTAAATATTATATTAAAAAACATATCTATTAAGGAGGTCCTTTCGCCGCCAATATTAAATAAAAAATATTAGATTATAACTATAACTTAATTTTTTATAATAGTTTAAGGGCCGGTTGTATGTCGCAAAGTAAATGCTTTTTACCACTAACACAGGGTAGATGGTAAATGGAGGGACTGGGATGGCCAATCAGATGCCAGGCACTGAAAAGCATTTACTTTACGACATATAACCGGCCCTAAGTCTCTATCTATGCTTTGGTGAATCACAAATTAGCGGGCAAATTTTTGAAAAATAAAATTTTTTAAAATGTAAACATTTTCTCAGAGTCTTATGGAAAATTAAGATCTTGACACTTTCTCTTGAATTATACTACTATTTGTTGAAAAGATAGAAGTTAAAAAAAACTAAAAATTAGCTTTTTGAAACATGCAGGTTTCTTTTTTTGCAATAAAATATATCATTGACCGTCGAATTTACTTAGATATTTACTTTAAAAAATAACATAAATGCTATGTTTGGATTTAAACATAAACAATATTAAATACAACGCATTGCAAAATCATACAAGAGTTATAATCAGCTGATTTGAATAAATCAAATTAACTTTTGTATTTGATTATTTTTTTATAATTATTTTTATTTTAAACATTTACGGCTTTCATACTATTATATTTATTTTTTAATTATATTATTTTTCATTTGTATTTTATCTTATTTTATTAAATATTAGATACTACACTTATTTTGACTTAACTGGAGCGAAAGGACCTCCTTAATAGAATAATACATTATAATATAATTATTAATTATAGATACATTTAAATATTAAAAAATAAATACATTTTAAAAAAGTGAACAAAAAATTAATATTTAATATATTTTAGAATTTTTTTAAAGAAAAGACTTCATTACAAAAAAACAGGTCCACAGGTAGGGGGCTCAGGCCCTCACTTTAAAAGTCGATGGGGTGAATTTAAGCCCCCGAGCCCCCCACCCCCTCGGTTTCGACACCTATGGCCATAATAATTATAACTATTTCCAATTTAGAGTTAAATTGTTCATGTATACTTTTTTATTGAGAAATAATTTATTTGCTCTAAAGTAAAGAAATTCCAAGAGAAAGCAAATAACTGTGAGAGCATAACCATAAGCCAAAATCATAATAGCTGGATAAACATCAATAATCCCAACAGGGAGAAAAACTTGATCCTGAACCGGTGCACTCCGGCTTGGTTGTATAGTATCTATGATAAACTCGCTCTTTAAGTCCACGTTCACTTATAATTCGATACCTGAAAAATTAATAAAATGTGTTTTTTAAATTATTATGTACAAATAAATTATTAATCTGTTGCTTTTTTAGATTTTCTTAGATCATTTAACTTATACTTAAGTTAAGAATCTAAAAATAGGGCTACATAAAATTTCCCTCTCAAGGATTCATTGCCTGAGGAGTTGTGTGTCAGAGCACACCTGAAATATCAGAAAAGGAAACAGTGACTAATTTAATTGTTTGCATTGAATCCCTTTGAAAGCTTATATTTTACTTTTTTACTAAAGAAAATTATTTCATACTTGTTTAACCTATAACGATAGATTGAGAGTATAATTCTTTTTCATGTGTTTTTATTTTGCAATTTTTTTTAACATATTTCAACATTATATAATAGACTTTGCATGCAATTTTATTATTAGTACGAGCTGTTCCATGCGTGCCTTCGGCACGCCCTCTACAGCTCGGCCCTCCGGGCAGGTAGCCCTGGCGGGCAGCGTCTCGGCATGTGGTTATTAGGTCTGTAATATATATTTGTAATATTTTGCCCCCTCTTTCGCCCCCACGCACTCATTTTGGCTATTGATTTTTACAGCATACATTTTATATAGTCTTAAAAACTAACATTACAAAATTTGATCTATATCGGAGAGAGTATTAATTTTTTGCCCCCACTCACATTTTGGGAGGTTGAAATTATTTTTTAGATATTTGCAAATAAATAACTCTCAGTTTTCTAAAGAGTAAATGTACAAAAAAGCTAAAAATTTCTATATTTTGCCCCCCCCCCCCCTCTTTCGCCCCCATACAGTCAATTTTGATAGTTGATTTTTACAGGAATAGTTTCTTAAAGTAATAAAGAATAACTCTACAAAATTTGATCAAGATCGGAGAGAGTTTTAATTTTTGCCCCCACTCACATTTTGGATAGTTGAGGGGGGGGGGGTCGGATTACAAAAAATCTTGAAATTATTTTTTAGATATTTGCAAATAAATAATCCACAGTTTTCTAAAGAGTAAATGTACTAAAAAGCTAAAAATTTCTATAATTTGCCCCCCCCCCCCTCCTTCGCCCCCATACAGTCAATTTTGATAGTTGATTTTTACAGGAATAGTTTCTTAAAGTAATAAAGAATAACTCTACAAAATTTGATCAAGATAGGAGAGAGTTTTAATTTTTGCCCCCACTCACATTTTGGATAGTTGGGAGTCGAATTTCAAAAAATCCTGAAATTACTTTTTAGATATTTGTATTTAGAATTTTATTAAGTAAAAATCAAGTAGATATCTTATCGTTCTTAATTGAAAATGCATAATTAGTGTAAACACATTGCAAAGATATTTTGCCCTTTTGACCCCTTTAGGGGTCGAATTTCAAAAAATCCTGAAATTAATTTTTAGATATTTTAATTTAGTATTTTTATAAGTAAAAAGCAAGTAGATATTTTATCGTCCTTAAGAGATATCGCATAATCAGTGAAAACACACTTTGCCCCCTTTGACCCCCTTAGGGGTCGAATTTCGAAAAATCCTTTCTTAGTGAGCCCCTATGTCATAGATGTAATATCCTCTCCAAATTTCATGTTTCTATGTCCAGTGGTTCTGGCTGTTTTGATGATGAGTGAGTGAGTGAGTGAGTGTATCGGGCAAAGAATTATATATATATAGATTACAAGCTGCGTCAGGCGTGCCTCCGGCACGCCGTCTGCACCTTGGCCCTCCGGGCAGGTGGCCCTGGCGGGCAGCGTCTCGAGACGGCCAAAAGTTTGTTTGCAATATAATTTTGTTCAACTGTATTTTAATTAAATATACTCGTATTTTATTAATTAAAAATCAGCTTCAAGAAATAATCTAACTCATTGCGAAAGCAAAATAAAAAATTCTGAGTGTGTCAAGCTTACGCACGACGGAAGTGAAACTTCTAGTATTCCTCTCTCTCTTTTCATTTCATTCTCTTTTTTCTCTCTTACGTTAGTTTGAAGATTATAGGTTAAATAATTCAACGACGAAGCATAGATTTACTCTTTCTAATATTTTCTTATACATGAATGAATTTTGATTTATGTACAGTTCCAAAAATTCTTTTTAATGTTACATACAGCATTTTCATTTGTTTGAATGTTCAATAATAATTTTAGTGTTGAATGTGCTGTTTTTCCTCCGTCTAATAAAGTGGCAGCAATTCCAGATGATGTCATTTGTGCCAATATGAGCGAAATTAAAAATGTTTCCCTGTTCCACCTGGTGCATCCAAAAAAAGAAACCATCTTCTTGAGCAGCGACTGCATGCATAATTTTATCATAAAGTAATTTTTGTTCTGGTAACAATTTTGGTTCATTTGCTTGAACATATGCATTTAAACCATCAACATTGTACGATTGTTCACGTTGCATATCGCGATTAAATAAATCACTTACTGGCCGATTAGCTGATGGCATCCCTAATTTAATTAGTGGTTGATTCGAAATGATCATGCATAAATCTTCCAACTTAATCAAAGATTCATTATATATTTCTGGCGAGAAATTTATATCTGGATCTCCTCGAATTCTACGTAGAGCATGTAATACATCTTCACTCATTGAAGCCTTATATTTTCCCCATAATTTAGGCGGGTTAGTTGGAAAACACGTTGTCAATAAAATGGCAAACAAACATCGTATTTGATGTGGCGATGAACCGAGAGCAGCATCGGCAAGAGTTGTATCCCAATGCAATCTTCTTCTAACAATCGTAATGCTAGGCATGCACCATGATTCGTTGTATGTAATGCACTGAGATACTGGGAAATGTATTTATAATAGAAAACATTGATTAAGATTTGGAATGTTTGCTTTCCGACGAACTCGGGTTAGCCAACTAATAACAATAAAATAATCACATTTAAAAATATGAATTTTTCTTTTTACTTAAGAGAGAATGGTGTATTTCTGTGAAACAGTTTAATTATAAAGTTTAGGGAAAACAAAATATATCTATAATATAATCATAATACTTCTTCAAGGCCTTTGAGAACAATGAATTAACCCACACCCATTGTCTGCCTGGGTACAAAAGAAAAGATAAACCTTTTTTAAAACCCCAATTGGCATTCTACCCGAGAATAATTAATTTAATTATGTAAAATCGTGTGAAATCAAATCAAACCGATTTGGCCCAAAATTTAGATAAACCATTTGGAGCACTAAACAAACATATGGTGTGATTATGGTTTCGATACGTTCAGTGGTTTAGGCATGGGTCGATCACGCACATACATACTTAGGATTATATATATATATATATATATATATATATATATATAAAATTAAATTAACAAATTATGTCTGTATTCAAAATAGATTTTATTATCTTAAAAAAAAAAAGTTTCTGAAATTTCGATCTGACTACCTGACCCTCGCAGGGCAGGGATAATGTATTGTTTGCTTGGCCCTTTTAGAGGCTCTCATTTCTATAGATCTTATCTGTCAATCAATTAAATATAAAAATAAAAAATAAAATCAAACCGATTTGGCTCAAAAATTTAGGTAAACCATCCCCAGCACCCAAGCAAAACATGAAGGTGTGAATATGCTTCGATACGTTCAGTGGCTTAGGCGTGGGTCAGATCGCGTGTTCATACACCCAAAGGATTTCATATATGCAGAGGATAGATAAATGTAAAGTGTCTGAAATTTATGACCTGATCTTACCTGTATTGCCCTTTCTTTTGTTAAGAGGGGCTTTATTGCTTAAAGACCTGACCTTTCAGGGCAGGGATAATGTATTGTTTGCTTGGGCCATCGTAGGAAGCCTCATTTCTATAGATATTATCTGTCAATCACTCAAATAAAAATAATAAACAGTAACCAAACCGATTTAAGGCCTTCCGAACTTAGATAAACCATCGCGAGCATTAAGCAAACATATGGTGTGAATGAGTGGTTTCCTGATACGTTCAGTGCGGTTTAGTGCGTGGGTCGATCGCGTACATACACAAAGGATTTTATATATATAGATATTTAAATAGTTAATTTGTGTTAAGGAGAAGGAGACGCTTTGATAAACTTTACTATAGTTGATTTGTAAATTTCGGGCTCCTTTATGATCGTATAGTAAAGGGGGTGGGTCAGGTAAAGCCGGAAGGTCGATCGGCCATCTCTCTCTCGTCGATACCTAAATTTAAGCAAAAGACACTTAATCTATTTGGGGAACCTTTCAGGAACGAAGTCAGTTAAGAACAAACAATTAATAAAAATTATTTAATAAAGAAAATTGTAGGGTTTGACATAGTTGAACAGAATAATTAGATAAATTCAATTTTCCGATTTCATATGGAGTGAACTATAAAACAATACATTTAAATTGACAACAAAAATTTAATATATATTTTGACATCAATTAGAATTCTGATTTAAGTTATGAATGATAATTAGAAGTTTAGGAATTATAATATGATATAACCCATTATATATCAAATATTCTTCTCTAAAAATATTACATATCAATTATACTTATTTAATAATATTAATTATCAATTATACTTATTTAATTAATAGTATTTATCAATTATACTTATTTAATTAATTGACCAATATATATATATTGATAATCAAGTTTATTGCAATCGTATTAATTATCATATTAGTATATTTATTAATTAACATGTGATATATTAATATATCTTCTTATTTAAATAAGCAATCTAAGGGACAAAATAGTTTGCATCCTGAATTTTAATTAGGAGATTAATTATATTGGTTTAATTAATTAAATAAATATATATGGTTACACAGAAATTCTTATTATTAACATGAATAGAACTATTTAGTTATTAGGTATTAACTCACATAATAGGATGGCCATCCCAACATCCTGGCACGCTCACACACACACACACTCACCCATAAACTGTACTGAACCCAATAATACGCCCTCCGCCACCCCTTGGTGATCCACCCCAAACTGCCCAAGAACCAGCTCTCTCTCCCCCGTGGTCATAATTATCACCTCTCAACCCCTATTCTCTCAGGCCACCTCTCTCTGCCCTTTTGTCCCCCGGGGTCCCAAATACCTCTCCGGGGGATCAATTATCACCTCTCAACCCTTATTCTCTCGGGCCACCCTTCTCTGCCCTTTGTCCCCCCGGGGTCCCAAATACCTCTCCGGGGGATCAATTATCACCTCTCAACCCTTATTCTCTCGGGCCACCCTTCTCTGCCCTTTGTCCCCCGGGGTCCCAAATACCTCTCCGGGGGATCAATTATCACCTCTCAACCCTTATTCTCTCGGGCGACCCTTCTCTGCCTCCCCCCATCCAACTCGCCCGAAGGCTTCGGCCCGACTCTCCGGCGTCCACCCGCCTCGCCAACGCCTGGGCTCATTACCCCAGTCCCCCCAAGTCCCTCTCCTATCTACGCGTCGCCGGCCACGCTGAATTTCTCGTACTCAGCGAATTCCCGCATAATATCTATTCAAAATAAATTAGTTCTTTTAGATGATGGAAAATTACCAGACTTGTTATTACAATAATATTAAGAGCTTAGAATAATTATTCCCATTTTATTATTGTAATAACAATCCTCAGATAGGTGTACCCCCATACACTTCATCCCCCCTATTTTCATGGTATTTACACTACCCACTGTTTTCTAAAAGTTGACTTCCCCGTATGGAAGCAACTTTTCACGGGGCACATCTCCTCGAGGGCCGGGTGGGGGAAACGCTTTCCCTGGCTGTGGCCCTACTTCCGGGGTTTCCTCGTTTAAAATATTTTCAATGAAATAAGCGAATTATTTTGTGGAAATTTCGGTAGATTCTTTTCATTTGCTTTTAAGGAAAGAAAAAAAAATTATCGAATACATTTTTTTTTCATTAAATAATTTTATACAATGAATTTATTTTTATTAGGTAGATTTTTTAATCAAATAAATAATAATTAACAGTAATTTATTCTGAGGTGTTCATTTTAGAAAATCATTTCATATGAAATGTGTTTTTAATAAAATGAATAATTTATTTTTTCTAATAAAATTTCTCGGTAAGCTTGCAAGCTAAAGCCTGCTGCTCGTGTTTAATTTGATAATAAAATTTCTAAATCAAAATGATTTAATTTTTTATTTTCGTAAAAAAAATCGAATCAATTTTTCAGATACCTTAAATCCAAAAAATTGAAAATCTCTCTCTATATATATGTCTGGGTGTGTCATCAAATAAAATACAGCTTTTTTGGCACTTGAACGAATTGAACGATTCTGCGTCCTTGGCTAGTGATAGAATGAGGAATCCAGCCGAAAAAATTGTGACTTTACGTTTTTGAATCATCGTGGATTATGGGAATCTAGACAGATCGACATTATATGTTATTATTTGGGATTCTGAATGAACTTTTCTACGATCTTTCGTTTTTCCGCATTCGTGGGTTGTAGAAATCCGAATTAAACATTACAAAGTGAGAAGCCAAAAAATTTATTTATTATTTATTTTTATCTCTTACTTTTACGATTAGACATACTTTTTTTATTTTTCGTTTAAACTTAATATTTCGAAAATACTTTTTTTAATTTGAGTAGGCGGCCATGGAAAAAATTTAATTGAACAAACTCGGAAAAGTTTGGGAACCCCTGTTCTGGAAAATTTTTGAATTTTTAAAACGAATACTTAGTAAAAGAAAGTCATTTCAGGAATGAGAACTATTTTTTAAAAAATAAATAAATAAAAAATAGTTTTTAACATTTCTTGAGTAGTCTCTATAAGAAATCCTTAGGTACACGTTTCCTTAAGGAGGTTCGGGACTGTTTATCCTTTTTATAAGAAAATTCTCAAATTTTTACCATCGAATCATTGATGTATTAAATATTTATCATGAGTTAACGACTTGAATTGTATATTTTTATTTCAAATTATACTAATTTTAGTTTTATTTTGCAGGACGAGAAATCACTAATTCACCATGGGCAGTGCTATCCTCTGATTGTTTTGGCTTCTTCGAGCTTCCCTCATTGTAAGTGCCTATCAAATATATTATTTTAATACACTTTTGGTGGTCTGATTTAGATTTAAAAGCTATTATTTGAATGCTTCACTTGCTAAATCGATTAAGAGGGTTCGGGACTGTTTTCATTTTTATAAGAAAATTCTCAAATTTTTACCATCGAATCATTGATGTATTAAATATTTATTCCCAAAATTTGAAGTTGATTGTCTGACCCATTACCGAGAAATAAATTATTGAAAATTGCTCCTTTTAATATGGAAGTAAATGGACGGAACTTTTAAAAGGGCTATAACTTCTATACAAATTATACCAATTTCAACAAATTTATACAGATCGATAATTAAACTTTTATGAATCGAATGATACGTTTTTCAATAGATTTGACAGTCTAGTTAATTAGTTATTCATACATGTAAAAAAATGAAAACTTGTTTGAAGCCAACAGAATATAACAAAAGCACTAGTGTAGAATTCCAACTCTATTTCTTGAAATCGTTTTTGTGTTAAATAAATGTTTTTATAATGAGAAAAAATATATTTCAATATTCTTTTTATTAATATTATCAAAACAAAGATTTTTATCCAAAATTTACCTCATTATTAACAATTTTTTCTTAATTAAAAAATTTAGTAGGCAGATGTTGTCACCTGCAGAAATACAAAGATTTTTTCGAAGATCAACTAGATAGATAACGTGTCCCAAACTTCCTTAAATTAAAAATCGATTTGATTATTTTATAAAAACAATCATTAAATGTTTTAATAGAAAATCCAACGATTCGGATTTTTTTTTATTTTTCAGTGAAAAATATTCAAGCTAGGTATATAAAAATGTTTAAATTCAACTTACGAAACGCGTAAGACCTCCGTATAAGGGGAACCTTTTACAACCACATTTGCAAGTGAATCATGGCTGAGATATCGAATGTCTTGAATACCACATTTCTCATATTCATTCCAATTTTCTTGCATTTCCTGAAAAAAAATGAATTAGAAAAATCATAAATAAAAATTCTCTAGATTAAAGTGCCATATTGGTAAACGCCTTAAACTCAATTTTTTTCATGACATAGAATAGCGCTTTAGCGTGAAATATTTTGATTAAACATTTAAACATGAATACAATTTATTAACAAATTACAACTTATATTATTTTTATCAAGTTTATAAATCGTTATAAATTTTTTAAATGACTCACCCGATAAGCTGGTGATTTGTCAGTGTGGAATGCGAATGGTCCCCGCCTTATTTTTTCAATGCCTTCATTAAACTCTAAATAATTTGGTTTTTTCCCTTTTGGAGCCACTTTGGTCTCATATATGGCTTTTTCTGTAGGCGTTTCGGCATTCTGTAAGATCGTTTAATTGTCTAATCACAAAAAAGAAGGCGGGGCGGAACTAATTTTTATTACAGAATGAATGTATTTTGAATGTAAAATTAAATATATGTGGAAGTATTTGATTTTTTTGAATAAGAAAATAAGTGTAATCGTGTATGAAAAAGTATTTTTTCTCTTCGTTTTTTTGAAATATCTAAAAAACGACTCAAACTATTTTGATAAAAAAAATTCTCTAATTTGGGCGTCGATGTTAAAGACGCCTTCATGGGCGATTAGATTGGTTCAATGCATGTTAGAATATCTCGGTCTCATTGGAATATTTCATTCTCTTAAAAAATCCAACAATTCGAAGGATCTCCTTCTTCGATTTAAAAGGATCTACGAAAGAGCCTCCGTGTACTATATATTAATATTATTTTTCATAAGAATTTTGCTGGCTTGGTGTGTACTGGATATATTAATTTTTTATTGTTAAAGGATTTATTTTATTATTCAAATGGTTAATCCAAATATTTCGAGAGCGCTTTCGGCATCTCTTCCTCAGTGGAAACTGTGGGACCACACAATAGGCAAGTCAGTGAGTTATTATTAATGACAGATGTCAAAAGGTACTCACCCACTCCCCTCCAATGTGCCGACCCCATCAGTTTGTTCAGAACATTGATAAAAGCTTGATTAAACAACACACACATACATATATATACATATACAAATTCAAAATGAGATAACATACGTGTATATACAATTATTTACATCTCTTTACAATGAGAGTCCGAATGAAATTTAAAAAATCAAAAAATAATCAGTACTCGAGCTGGTTTAAATTTAACATGAACTAATTAATGTTAATGACCAGTCAAGGGAAGGTCAACGACCACAATATTGTCTACGTTTTTTGACACGCGGAATTAATTAATAAAAAAAGCATAAATGTTTATTTTTTGTCATTTCTATTAAAATTTTGTACTCCCTCATTAAAAAACCCATGTCTACCTTGTAATTTACTGTGTTTTTCAGGCTTTGTTGGATGAAACACGATTCCTTGAAAAAATGTTTTGTTTTATTTTTTTCATAGTCAATTATATTAAAATTTTCAAAATCAAAATTATGACCCTCAATCCGCGCATGTTGTGCTAATGCTGTTTGGTTGTTGATTCTTTTGCCGAAAGCGCTCTCGAAATATTTGGATTAACCATTTGAATAATCAAATAAATTACTGGAAAGAAGCAATTCAATTTATTTATCCTTTAACAATAAAAAAAATATTATTTTTAATTGCAATTAAATTCAAAACTTTGAGGCCAGTGATATGTCATGATCATGGCCATAGCGGGTCAAAACGTTGGTAAAAATATAAATTAAGTTTTATTTAAATTTTATTTTATTTTGGCTACAATTAAAAATCGACCTTTTTACCTGAATTTAAAATTAAAAATAATATTAATATATCGCTTTTAACTGAATCAAAAATTACTGAGCAACGCTCGGTTGTTACATTCTAGTATTTTGTTTGAAAATTTTATTATTTATTATAGAATCAAAATGATGAATAAAAAATTTAAGAAAAGCAATATGTGAATCTCAACTTACCTCAAAATAGAATATATGAAAATACCTATTTAATACACCAATTTCTAAAGGACTTTCGAGAAGATCCTTTAGGGTTTTAATTGAGTCACTTGTCGATTGCAAGAGAGCCACTATGTATGCTGAGTAGGCATTGTAAATAAACATTACAGCCACCATCAGCATTAGAAAAATAATTCGAATACTAATCCCAAAAGCAGGCATTTCAGAACCTATAAATAATAAATGAATTAAAATTAAAACCTAATTAAATAATAAATCCAAAAAAACTCTTCTTCAAGTCAATTTTAATTAGAAATAATATATATGCTAGTTGTTTTTTTTTAGTAAAAAAATCTATATTAAAAATTATTAAAATTTTAAGGATAAATAAAACCGTATCAAACTGAAATCAGGCTGAGTTTAATTTTCATTACAAATGGAGAAAGCTCCTTCTTGCATTTTTGTCATAAAAAATGGAATTTCTGAAAGTACAAATTCAGCTCACCTAATTTATAGTTCTTGATAGGGCTGCAATCTGAAGAGACTTCGCAAGTGGAATTCATTTGATGTGAAAACAAACTTCATAATTGAGTGATATTGATGAGGCAATCCAAAAAAGAAGAGAATAATTTATAGTATCTTTTTATTCATAAACCGACGTGTCAGAGGGTATTCCCTCCTTCTTCAGGGTTTTGAAAAGTCAGTGAAGGAAAACCCTGAAGAAGGAGGGAATAGCTCTGAAACGTCGGTTTATGAATAAAAAAGATAGTATAAATTATCTTCTTTTGGGTTGCCTCATCAATATCCACTCAATTTTACTTTTTTTTAATGATATTGATGTGAGAAGGAGATACACCAGAAGGTGCATCCCCTAAAGGCCTGTATGGGATGACCCCTCCATCGTGAAAAGAACAGAGTAGAAGGAAAGAAGCCGGAATCACGAGCCAAATCTCAGAAAGTTAGATACAATCCAATTTACTAAGTTTTTTAAGGGCTTCGAGCAGTGGTAAATTCTCCGCGCGATAAATTAGGTTAAATTTATCTCCCAACTTAATTTTTATTACCAGACCCTATACTTACAGAAAAAATGTCTGGGTATAGCCGGGAATCGAACCCGAGACCTCCGGGTTGCCAGCCAGTTATTCTGACCATTACACCAGGGAGGCCGACAATACTTATCAGTCCGTCTCCAAAAATTACCTGATTAACTTAATAATTTATTAGAATCTCTGTTCAGATGCTTGTTAGTCGTTAGTCCAAAGGTAATTTGATAGCATAAGGAGGTTCTTTCAACCCTGATAGCACACTAGCTCAAGAAGATGTCTAATAAACACCAAGATATCTAATAGACGTCTTAAAAACATCTTAAAGGCAACAAGGCCTGAATAAGACATTTTCTGGATAGAGCGTGCTATCAGGGAAATTAGTATCCTTTGTTAGGGAATCCGGAAATTCCTCAACTCTCAAAAGTAACTCATTCGACAATTCCCTTTTGTTCTGATGACTTTTTTTAGAACTAAAACTCATTTCTTATAATATATAAAATATAAATTGAAGAAAAAAAGCGAATTTTTAGGTTCGAATATCTTCAATTTCTTTTTGATCGTCGAACTCTCGATAGACTTCGAAAATCTTGTTAAGTTCACACTGGTTGTTCAAGGAATAATATTATTAATATTATTCTTGCACAATATCATTAAATAAAAGTTATAGAAGTAGTGTGACAAATTCTATTTTACCCCAAAGCCAAACAATACCGTATATTAATTTAAAATTATATTTCCCACAATTTTTGATTTTGGTCGTAAAACAAACTAGAACTACGGTTTAATTGAAAAGATTATATTTTGCGGAAAGTAGTAGAGTATACGATATATATATATATATATGCATATTTGTTTGAGAATTTAGTTTCGAAGACTCGGCCTTCACCATCAGTCCTTTTAATAAGAAATATTTTATCTATTATTTCTCATGTGGTCAATTACTGATTGGATATTGAAAAATTCGTTGTTATAGCACAGGGGATGGCGAACCTTATGAGTTTGGTGTGTCAAAATTTGGAAAAAACCTGACTTAACTCGGATGTCGTGTCACATCTAGAAATATTCATAATTTGGTGATAGTAGGAGCCCTAGTAAAAAAACAAACATATTTTTGATATATTTATTTATTCAAAAATAAAACCTAATTACTATTCGTTACATTCGTGACTTGAGGGCAATTTCTGTTCACTCTTCTTGAGCTAAGACCGTCCGTAAATCGATGCGTGTCACCCAAAATGTCTTAACGTGGTCACTTTTGACACGCGTGTCATAGGTTCGCCATCGCTGTCATATCAAGTCTGTATCTCTGCATTCCAATACACCCAACTTCATACCAGGTTGCCTAGTCTATAGGAACTATAAAGAAATACTTGTAATTCCGTGATGTTCACTTCTAAAAGAATGATATTTAATATACTAGGTATATTCAACAACTTAAATTTCCGCCATTTATAAGGTCAATTACCGATTGGATATTGAAAAATTCGTAGTCATAGGAAACTAGGCACATAAACGATTAAGCTTCAACTTTTATGTGGCTAACTTGAAATAAATGGAGAAAATTTTAGTTGTTGAATATCCCTAGTATATTGGAAATTATTCTTTTAGGATTATATATCATTTACAAGTACTATTTCATTTTGTTCTCGTAGGGTGGGCAACCTTGTATGAATTTGGGTGGATGAGAATGCAGGGATACAAGCTTGCTATGATAACGAATTTTTTAATATCCAATCGGTAATTGACCCCATGAGAAATAATAGATCAAATTTTTCTAATTGAAAAGACTGATGATGAAGGCCAAGCCTTCGAAACTATAGTCTCAAACAATTAAATAATATATTATATACATTTATATATATTTATATTTTATATATATTTATGTATGTTTATGCATCAAGCAGTGGACAACCTCTTTGTTTCTCTTTATGATAGAACTACGATTTTGATAAATCAAATATTATTTTGCTCCTGAGATAAAGTTTACCTTGTTGACAAATAATTCCAATGGCATTGACGAATAATTCTCCGATACTATAAGCATCGGATTTAAGATTCTTTACTATATTATTTTCGAATTTTCCTATAAGCCATAGTAGAAATGACGTCAGCAAAGCTAAAAACAAACAGCACAACCATACTCCTCTTGAGAAAGGAAGAATATAAATATTTTTAACATAAGAGAGAGGCGGTGATCGAAATACAAACGTTAGCCTGAAAAAAAAAAACAATTATAAATATTATAGAATAAAGTATAAACATATAAACATATTATTAATTGAAATTAAAAAAAAGAAAATTAAACTCGCCCCCTAGCTAGAACGATATCTATATACAGGGGTTGGACAAAATAATATGAACACCTAACATATAACATTTAGGGAAAGCGGTGTTGGTTAATAGTGAAACATATTAAACACAGGAGTTTTTTAAAAAAAGGTTATAGTGGTGTTTCACAAGTAAAAATAAAAATTAAAAAAAAAAATAATTATATTTTAGGAGTCTTATTTTAAATACTCTAAACGTATTTCGGGGTTTTAGCCCAACATTAGGAGTTTTTCAAAAGACGTCTTTTGTATACCAACGAAAAACCTTGAACAGGAGATAGGCCAGTTTATGACGGTACAGAACCTATTTTTTTTTTTTTTTTTTTTTACAATAGTCTCATAGTTTTGAGTTAGAGACATTTTTTTGTAAATGGTGACAATCGCTACCCTGCTCTAAATATTAAGATGCTGTGGTTACAAATGTATATATACTGTTATTCTACTTTTTGTTACGCAATCCTGAATAATCCTATTACAAGAATTAAAAATAAATCCATAACTACTACATTTATGGAGAAAAAAATATTTTTGCCGAACTTATGTTTTAAAAAGATTGATCATCCAACTATGAATCATCTTTAATGTAAACAAAATTCTAGTAGACTAGCAAAATAGAAATATTTTTTTCTAAAGAAGGAAGTACAAAGTGATGTACCATTTTAAAATTTCTACTAAATGGGCCAATTCTTTAAATAACTTGCCATTTTGCGTTTGTTCTGGTGTCACAATGTGTGTGAACTTTAGTCAACATTACATTTTATTTTGTATCCCTAAATAATCTAATTAAATATTTTCTAATGCCTTCCAGCAATTTATACTCTGTACCTTAGTAATACTCCATCGTAAATAATTTGGAAAAAAATAAGATTTTTTTTAAAAATCGAGAAAGCAAAATGAGACCTAAGTATAGTGGGTTTTGATTAAAAAAAATTGTAAAGAAATGAGATCTATTTTAGAAAGAAAGATGGAGTTTTTTCTAAAATCAACTTGTGATATATACGAATAATCAATTACTTTTACGAACATGAATTTAAGTCATCAACGATTTTAATAGATATGTTTATATTGAATGTTTGAGGATCATGTCCACTCGAAATCGAACCTAAGCACTAGTAAGCTTTCCGGGCAACTAGTGTTTGGGTTCGACTCCCGAGGGAACAAGACGCTCATACATGCAATATAAACATATCTATTAAAATCTTTGATAAATGACCTAAATTCATGTTCGAAGAAAAATTGTTTTTAAGTTGAATTTATGAGAATCAAGAAGAGAATATAATTTATACATCACCTGGAATTAAAATTCATTTGAATAAAATCTACATAATCAATTCGCAGACTATTAATAAATAAAGGTGAGATGCCCAATTGTGCTTTGTTGCCAAGAATATCTCCCATCATCCCATTCCAACTTCCATTCGGGTATTTATATCCCCAGTCCTTAGTGGCAATTATTTCAGAGCTGAAATATTAGACAAATGATTATGAATTTAATTGTATATGTATATCATTTTTCATAGCATAGGTATCCCAAAGGTAAGGAAAAATATATTTTTGTTTTGCAAAAGATAAATAGTAACAAATTAATTAAAACATTCTACTTACTTGGCGTTCAAATATTCGACTGCATTTTCAAACATATTCGCACATGTTTTTGCTACATAATCTGTTTTTAATTGACTTAGGGTATGCAAATAGGCAAGAGACCCGAAATCTGTAAACTTGAAAATATTCAGAATATTAATATTTAAACAATCATATTTTACATCCAGATTAAAGCCGCCCTCTTTTAGGAAAAAACATATTTAGTAAAGATAAAAATAAATAAATATTATATGCCATATTCATTTACTATGAGTTAAGATTTCTAGGTCACTTGTTTCACATTAAATATTTTAGGATTTTATTCTCTATTCCTTTCAATATAAAATGCTTTTTATAAATAAAGATTCATTTTCACCTTGAGAAAGGCGGTTGATGTTTACCGGTCAGAATCTTCCGATCAACTGACAGGTGAACAGCGGAGACACGCCCCTTTTATAATCACGGGCCGCGCGGCGCGAATATTTACGCATACGTCACCCGCAAGCCGTGACCAATTAACCAATCATTTTAATTGCTGATTAGAGCCACCAGGCTTATAAAGGCAGCTAGCCCCTCGACGCAAAGTCAGTTGCTGAACCTCATCGAAGGGGCCAACTCTCCGAGGTGTCTTTGTCATTGCTCTCTGAAGCGAAGAAGTAATTTTATACACGTTGTGTTTAAAGTTTGCCAAGAAATTGTAACGAAAAGGCTATAAATGCGGGCTTTGTGCCAATATTTTATTTAAAGCAATTTTCTACCGCATTTGTGCAAATTCTTATTTTAAAATAGCATTTTCTGGCTTCACGCCGCCAAAAGAGATTTTAATCTCTGAAGATTTCATCCAAACCCGGCGAACATCCTTCTAACTAACCTTTCGAGCCAAAACTAAAATTCACCCACCTTCTTAATAATTTCCTAAAATATTGCATATAATAATTATTTACTTTTATCTTTATTAAAGATGTTTCACCTTGCGCCAACACCACAATCTCTATTAATTAAACATATTTAGTATAAAATAAAAACATTTGTACACTGTTCTATTTTATATTTGATTTTTAATAATTAATTTAATGTTATTTTAATAATTTAAGTAATTGTACCGTGAAAGTGAAATATTATTTTGATATTTTTTTTTAAATTTCTCAATAAACTTACCACTCCAGTTCCAATAAGCTTGACACCAGAGAGATTTAATCTTCTATTGAAACGAATAAGGTCCCAATTGAAAGGTTTGTCAGGGAACCATTCTCCTTTGAATAGCACCACCAAATCCACATCATGATTCTGCACATATTTAAAACAAATTATTAATTAAAATCGTATTATACTAAATTCTTTGAATAAATTGCATAAAAAGTATGTTAATCTGTGTAGTCCAGTCAACGAATGGTTTATAGAAAACATTGAAGAGGGCAGAATTTTTTTCTTATGGAATGTGTTTGGGCTAGTCATGAGATAAAAATACTAAAAGTCCCCAGTCTTACCTACCGGGCTTAGGGGTGGAAGGGGGGGGGGTGGAAATGTCCCATTTTTTGGTTTTTTGCTTATATCTCAAAAACGGTGGGTCGGAGCGTATAGGGGGGTTTCAGTTTACATTAATTGTGGGGAAAGGTTTTTTTTCTAGGATCGTTTGGGATGGTGTGGTTATACCAAATCTAGGTGCAACTTCTTCTTGTATCAGTATCAATATAAAAAAAAATAGTTCGCGACCTCGAAAGTGTGGGGACAACTTTTGGTGCCCGAAAAACCTCGAAATTTTTGAACTTTAACCCAAAAACTCGAACTTTTTTTCGATTTTTTCCATTTCGACCATGGTGGAGCACATTTTCGACAGAGACAATCCTAAATATTTTTGAAGTAGATTAAATTTGCTACAATTTAAATAAAGTTTCATCTTAATTGGATAATGATAACCCGTGCCGCAATTAGGTAGCAGTTTTAAAAAACAGCAATTTTTTTGCAAAAATCTCAGTTTTTCCTTGATAAAATGTAAAGCACTCATTTTAGAAACTTGATTTATATCTCATTCTCTAGGAAATATTATTTACTTAAACGTTTACTTGAACCACTTTTTTGATAAAACTCTTAGATTTATAGATGTCCAGAATTTTCCGGACAGGAAATGATCCATTTTTTCAAAAAATCTCAGATTTTCTTTCATAAAATGAAAACCATTCATCCTAGAAACTTGATTTTTGTCTCATTATCTAGGAAATTTTCTTCACTTGTACTTTTACTTGGACCACTTTTATAGATATCCAGCATTTTACATGACACTTTTGAGGATTCGGAATGGGTCGTGTCCGGAAAATTCTGGATATCTATAAATCATATAATAAAAGGAAATAAGTGACCTTATTATAAATCTCCTGAAGTAGGATTCCGCCCGAAGGACCTTCCGTTGCGATAAGGACTTGGGTGTTCAAATGAATAAACGGGATGGCTTCTCTTGCATCTTCCATCTGCTTTCCAAGAAGAACCCAGCCATTGGGTGCAGACCAGATGCCCTCAGCATTAGCCTTAATTTCAAACAATATCATAAATCATATCAATATGGAACTTTAAAAAAATAAACTGCAACGGATCATTGGTAGACTTTATCCAAAGTAGGTAATTTGAAATATTAATATGTTTATTCCTTTATTAATAATCAGATAAACCTAAAAAAATTAGAGATTGTAGCGGCCCGTATTGCTTTGGCTACGAGATTTTAGACACGGCCGCTAGATGACTCAGTCAGATCGTTGCGAAAACTTTACATGACTGATAATATTTCAGTCATGTATTAAGTAAGGCAATTCGATCTCGACTGACGATCGAAGGAGGAGCCATCCACCAACAAGGAGCTACTCACCCGCTAACTAGGCGGGTGGCGCCCAGCCGGCTCTTTGCCAGGGACGAACATCGCCCTGTCCGAATCATTGTTAGGTCCCCACCAACTAGGTGGGCAGCGCGGACACGCACCACGCAACCAAACCCCTAACAGAGAATTTAAAAAAGTACCATTTTACTGTAGAGTAAAGTACTTTAAAATGTAATTTACATAAATACTTTATATAGCCTATTTTGGTGTTCTCAATTTATTTTAATAAAATATTAAATTTGATAAAAATTGGTTAAACCATTTTCAAGAAGCATATGTATTTAGAAAAACTAAAAAAAGTGTCAGCACCATCGCACCTGGCTTTGCGTTAAACTTTAGAAACACATCCAATGTTGGTTCACTAGGTAAACCGACATGAAAACCATATAACCTCAGCAGCCCCTCTCCTGGCTTTGCGTTAAACTTTCGAAACACATCCTATGTTGGTTCACTATGTAAAACTCAAATTCAAAACAAAAACAATTCCTCTGATTTACAAATTTGTTACATTATGATTAGGACATATTTAGCTTTGTATTGTAATTTCTACTAGTTTTTTACCTGTGCAATAATTTTCGCAGCTCCAGAACATTTCAAATCCAGAATTCGTAAAATAGGTATTCTTGATGGAACATATGGAGATAAAATCTCATCTTTTAAAAGATGTGGCCAATAGGATGCCATCATATTTGAATAAATAATGGGTTTAGCTAAAAACACAGTCAATATATTTTATTATATAATCTCCAAATCTCCATTCAAAGGTATATAGTTACTTCCAATGCAAAACAAATAAAAAATTATAAGATTCAAAAATGGAGATCAGCCATTTTTAACTAAAAATTTGCTCATGCAAATTAAATTTATTTAAAAATAGTCGTTTTGGTTTTTAATGAGCTCGAATCAAATATTGATGCCAGACGAAGATTCTATAAAGTTTAGTATATAATACATGTTTTTTAGCCGATAAAAGTAGAATTAGGTTTCCCTTCATTCAAAATATCTTACTAATGTTAAAAACACAAAATATGATCTTAATGACTTCTATCATTTTGGCTCCTTTAATTATAAATTTTCTAGACTTTCGGAATAATATTAGATAATTGAATTCTCATATGTGGTGTTCCATATAAAATATATCCATTCTAGGCAGCAGCAAGCAGATTACCTTGTTTACTTTCCACTGGTGTTCCGCAGAACATAGATTTGGAAAACCTGATATAGATTACGGGAACGTAAAAATACAATAACTTTTAAGGAGATATGTGTTGATTCTAGGTGAAACATTTTTTATTATTATGTAAAAAATACAAATTATCGAGCGATTCCAATATTGGGGCCCGATCTGCTGGCTTAGCCTAGTGATTATACCGAGTATCCAACAAAATTTGATTAATCAACGTGGTTTACAGATTACTATTTCTTATTAAAATTACTCCTTTGCTGCGCGCAAACAATTAGCCGAGGGGTGAACCGCGACCTAATATGCTGTACATCTACTTCCACTTGTACTTCCAAATATTTCCAACTACTTCCAAATGTTTCCAAGTACTTCCAAATATTTCCAAGTACTTCCAAATATTTCCAAGTACTTCCAAATATTTCCAAGTAATTCCAAATATTTCCAAGTACATCCAAATATTTCCAAGCACGTTCAAATATTTCCAAGTACTTCCAAATATTTCCAAGTACTTCCAAATATTTCCAAGTAGTTTCAAATGTTTCCAAGCACTTTGAAATATTTCCAAATATTTCCAAGTACTTCTGAATATTTCCAAGTAGTTTCAAATATTTCCAATACTTTCAAATATTTCCAAGTACTTCCAAAATACTTTCAAAGAGGTGTACATCTACTTTCAATCGCGGATCACCCCTCGCAATTAGCGATTGACAGTACTGTGCTCCTTACTCATATGATTCTCTCTCTGTCCCACACTTTGACAATTTCTCACACGAAAATACCATGTAACGCTCGTCCGAATTACTGGACGTGTTGGACTATTATTGACATACGATAGACTCTAGTGTAATTATCTTCAGATATGGACATTTTCATTTGAACATTGACTTATGACATTTAAGATAATTTAAATTTATTAATTTTATTTAAAAATATACTAATTGTTCGCTACTTGTTGAACTGTGATCAAATATTTATGTGGTATTAAAAAGCAATGAATTTTCTGAGTAAGCATACTAGTAAAAAACAACGCAAGCATAAATATTAAGTATTTACCAAAACATGTAAAGTCATTGACTCGGGATTTGGCATAAAATATTTTTTTGTGATTAGACACTAGTTGCGATATAAATTGCTTTTTCCAAATCTCATCAGAATGAGAAAACGGAATGTAAGCCATTAATAGAAATATCATAACTAACCAAGACATTTCGGACTCTACAATGGAGGTCTGTCTTTCATTCCAATATAAACCCAAAGTAATCTCATGATTCGAAGTGATTATCAACAAAATGTTTGAATGTATGAGATGATTAATAATTAAGGATAAAATTACATAATGACTTTTTGGGTTATTACGTGTACAATTTCATGGTGAATTGAAAAACATCTGCTCTGTTGGTTTCTTTTTTTATTTATGTATTTTTAACTTCGAGTCTGAATTTAATGAAGATTTATTTTCTTTGTTCTGCATTCAGCTACCGTTTTGACTTCATTAAATATGAATTGCAACTATCGTATAATGGATTTCTTGAGAAAGTATTAGATAATAATTTGAATAGGAAAACCTAATTTAAATTTTATCGATTTCATATGTACTACTCACATACATAATATATAGTATGTTTACTGTATAGACACAATATATACGTTGCCGTAGCCAGAAAATTTTTCATGGGGGGGGGGGTCAATCCACAAAGCAAAATATTTAGAGAAATTTTTTTTTATTAAAACAAATAGTCCAGTTAAATTGTGTTTTACCCTAAAAGTTTTGGGGTAGTTGTAATTTTTTCGATATTTTATGTTTTTTGGTGTGCTGAATCCGAATCTGAAATTTGCTAACAAAATTTTGTGACGGAACATTGTCAAAAATTCAAAAAAAGGTGAAAAATCTCATTTTTTAGCGATTTTTTGCTTATAACTCAAAAATTATCAACTTTTCTTAATAACCTTCCTATTCAAAATAAAAGTTCATAATTTAGACAAATTTCATCATCTATTTTTTCCCATTTTGACCATGAAAGAGTACGTTTTCGACAAAGACCACTTTATACATTTTTAAACTAGATTAAATTTGATACATTATATTAGCTTCACGTGTATGTATCTATCAATGTGACTTTTGTTCTGTTAAATTTCGCAATCATTTCTCTATAAAAATAATTGTTAACCTACTCAATTTAAATGTAATTATATGATGATTGAGAGGAGAGAAGATGGGGAGGATGGAGAGGAGGAGATACCAATCGACTTGATTGGGGAATAATGGAATTGGAAATAATTATCGGAAAAGAGGTTTTTTTATCTAATTAGATTTTTCCTCTTATTAAAAACAAGGACTAAAGATGAATAAGGACACTCGATGGTGGAGAAGCAATCTCCGGAATCGAAGCTAAAATACAAGGTATACATTAATTAATGTAAAATAATTGGTTTAATAAAATTTATAAAAAAAAAAAAAAAATGTAATTATATAAAAATAATAAAAATAAATACATTTCATTCTGATAACTTCTGCAAACTTTTCTCTATACAAATAATTAAGACTAAAAAGTAAAAAAATAAATTATATTTTAAAAAGTAATAAACATGCTTCTAAAAAGTACAACATAATTTAATACTTAATCGAAAAGCGTGGGGCATTTTGTCGAAATTAATTAAAAGTTTCTGCACCCCTCGCTTTTTGATAAACTATTAAATTTTTTTGTACTTTTTAGAAGCATGTTTTTTAGTTTTTTTAAAATATAATTTTTTATTAAATGAATTTAACTTTAAAGGACATCATAGATATTAGAGAAATTCTCTAATATCTATGATGTCCTTTAAAGTTAAATTCATTTAATAATATTATATACTGGGTTGATTTTTGAAATAATTTCCATCTTTTTTCAAAAAAAAGACACCCAAAAAGATACTTAAATAATTATTTTATTTTACTTTACGAAACTACTACTGTCATTTCACTTTTACTGAAGATGGAGGCAAAGCCTTTAAAACTTTATTCTAAAACTAATAAAAAATTTACAAATTTTTAATATATATACTTATATAATTAGCCAATCATAGCCAATCAGTTTAATTGCTAATTAGAACCGCCAGGCTTATAAAGGCGGTAATCCTCTTGAAGAAAAATCAGTTGAAGAATCTCGTTGATGGCGTCAACTCACGGACGTGTCTATTTCATGGCTCTCTGAAGCGAAGAAGTAATTCTATACACGTTATTTAATGAAAAGGCAATAAATTCGGGCTTTGTGCCAATATTTTATTTAAAGCATATTTCTACTGCCTTTGTGCAAATTCGTATTTTAAAATAGCATTTTCTGGCTTTACGCCGCCAAAAGAGATTTTAATCTCTGAAGATCATCTTCCATCCAAGCCCGGCGAAAATCCTTCGAGCTAAAACTAAAAATCATCCATCATCCATCATCTTAATCTTTTCCTATATATATATATAACATTGGATAAAGTAAAAAAGAAATAGTTATATTTATATTTTTCAAGAAAAAAACCTAATTGAGAATCATATTTATTTTATTCAGCGCCTGTTAACGCAACCCACAAGGCAGGGCGTTCTATTCGAATGCATGCCCTTCACATTAAAGGCGCGGCAGTGAATTAAAATCATTTTTTCTCATTTTATGTTTAAAAATATCTGAAACATGGAAAGATCCCAGTGATTCCATCTTTGGCTGATACCTCCTCCTTCATCTAATACAGTTTCATCACTGCCACGAATTCTAACAATAATAATAATAATAATATAGAATTAATTTGATGTTAATCGAGAAGAACAGCAAAAGCTAGATTTGCTAGTTAATGAGAAACACAAACATTTTTACTCATAACAATAATTTTGTTCTTTCTTATTCTATGTTCACTAACGACTCAAAAGGTTGCCACTAGATATTAGGGGGTGGTTTTCTGTGTAATTATTAATTCTATATATCACGCCTATAGTGATTTTCGCCAAAAATAAAACAACAGAAAGAATATATTCCTAATTAATCTTTGTTTATTCAATGTGAAAAAGCAATACAATGAATAGAGAATTATTTTTTATGGTCTATAAATGTCAAGCCTGAGATAAGCTAATGCTTTTATCAACACAAATTAAGGCAAATTTAGTATTTATTTCCAATCAGTTCCTGATTTACCCCCTCTGCAGACATCAGGCGCTATCAATATGGTATATAAATATTTTATAATGAAATGCAGTAATATTAAATTTAAAATATAGAATCTAGGTTAGAAATTTTGAATCAAAACTAGCATGTGTCAGTATAGTATAATGTATTTAAATGCAAAAATACAATTTAAACATAGGAACATAATTTAAAAACAGAAATATATTTTGAATTTTGAAAATACATTTTTTACTCAAAGTAAAGTATATAATAAATAAGTTTTTTTTTGTATATAGCATAATAAAAATAACAGTTTAATAATGTTAATAAAAAAGAAGAAAAATACATAACTTATATTTTTAGAGAAATAAATAAAATACATGGAATTTATTTGTAATTTTACATATATTTTAATGGGCCGGTGGAAAGGGCCCTTTCAGGCGAGGAGCCCCGAGCGCCGCACGGAATAGCCGTTCCTAAATCCGATACTGTTTACAATACCTATCTACGGGGATAAGTCAAAAATTACCTACACTTTTCGTTCTACAACTTTATGAAACTAAGATAGGAGGCGGTAGCATGAGCACGGGTTGAGTTGGCGCGTCTCGTGGTCACATGTGCGGAATTTAATCACGATCGCGTCAGTTGTCGTATAGCTACAACAGCATAAACATGTCAGCTCCGCTATCAGATTGCACCAAAGAGGAGCAACGAGGAATGGTCAGATTTTTGTGGCGTAACACAAAAAGAGGGAGCTGGGCGACCGTCAACTTCGACCACTGACGACAACATTCAGCAACCTCAATAGATGATTACAGCAGATAGGCGAGTTACCATAGATAAGGTAACATATTCTTAAAACTCTTAGTCACGGTTCTGCCTATCACATTATCCACGACGAACTCAAATGGACGTTCGGGATGCGGTGTAAAAGTGGCTTCACGACCAACCGAAAACCTTCTACCAGGAAGGCAACCGGAAGCTTGTGGCTCACTGGACCAAGTGCATTGATAAAGGTGGAGACTATTTCGAAAAATAATGTTTCTGTTGTGCACCTATCTTAGTTTAATAAAGTTGTAATTTTTTACTTTTCCTCGTATAAATAAATACTACATTATTAATAAAGCTCGTAGTCTCAGCTGTTAGCGGAAGGGACCGAACGCTAGCGGAAATGCCTGAAAGGCATTTTAGTATATATTATAATTTTCCTCGGTCGATAAATTCACTTGCACTTTCTTTAAATAAAATTTAATTTAGTGAAATTAATATGATCTATTTGATATTTATAAGTTATATAGAGAAATTAATCATATTTATTCAACACCACTTGCGAAGATAATCCTTTGTCATGATGATATTTATTTTATTTTTCCATCATCTCGCTTCTTTAATTTGTTCGCCCTGTAAAAAGAATAAATAAGAATACATCTTGAAATTCTAAACAAATGTTTTAAAAATTCATATCTCATAGGAAATTTTATATACAGATGATTGTATCTCTTTTAAGAATAATTCGAGGGGTGGGACAAGATTTATTAAAATTTAATCGATCTAAAAATGATATAAGAGATTATTTATACTCTGTGGGATATAAAATGTGAATTATGGATTTGGAGAAATACTCAAAATAATTTCATTATTATGTTTTGTAATTCATTATTTTTCTTACTAATAAAAAACGTGTTCACAACAATGAGCTCATACTACACTCACGAGCAAAGAAATGGAATCAATCTCTTTTCATTAATTCAATGATACATTGTATGTTTCTTTGTAATTTATTAAAAATTTAAATATTTTTACTTTACCATACAGGGTATGGTCAAGTATTGTAATCTTTCATGAAAAAAGTGGTTTTTTTTCCTTCTTTTTTTCGAAATATCTCAAAAACGGCTAAAACTATTTTGATTAAAAAAATTGAGCAAAACCATGGCATTTCGCTCTACAAAAAAGATTTAATATGTGAAGATTGAAAAAATAAATTATATTTTTCGAGATAATAATTGTTTTGTCAAAGTGTCTGTTAGTCTGGTTGTCAGTTAGTCTGTGCGTTACCAAATTTTTGTGGACTAGCTAGCTCAAAAACTAGTGTGAATATCGAAACCAAATTTCACAGGTAGTTTTGGTCCATTGAGATTAAGAGCTGATTATATTTTGGTGCATATAGACCCAAAATTAAAGAGGGTGGAGGGGGGGGGTGTTAAAAATTAGAAATCTAGGCCGTTTGAGCAAACTCAACCAAATTTTGTATACATAATCAGTGGACCCCCAGAAGTCTAAAAATGGAAAAAATAACCGCCCAAAATGGGGGGAGGGGTCAAAAAATGAAAATCTTGGCCATTTACCAAACTCAACCAAATTTTGTATACATAATCGGTGGACCCCCAGAAGTCAAAAATGCAAAAACTAACCGCCCAAAATGGCGGGGAGTGGGGGGTTTAGTGTAAAAAAATTAAAATCTGTGCCATTTACCAAACTCAACCAAATTTTGTATACATAATCAGTGGGACACCACAAGTCTAAAAATGCAAAAACTAACCCCCCTACATGATTATAAATAATTTTAGGGGCGAGATTGTATGGTAAAAGTCAAGTGGATGGCCACATTAGAACACGTCAGCTTATTTCTATAAGTTTCATTTTTCAGCATTTAATGGGCCCTCTACACTATGTCCCAACGTGAGCCAAACATGTTGGCCATGTTGGCCATGTTCGCCACCAGTAAAACGAGTTAATTTGACTGTGTACCCGCACAGTGGTACAAGAGTTGGGCTAATGTCTATGGCCTTGTGGAAACGACACCTAAGCACTGTGCACTTTTCGTTGCGTAACATTGGCCCTCTTTGATGTATCGAAAAAACCGCCCCGAAGACCAACCAATCTCATCGCCATCGTCAAACAATGACCAATACAAGCCAACCCCTCTCTACACATTGGCGTTGGCTTGAATTGGCCCAAGTAGGCTCGTCAGTTTAGAGGAGGCATAAAATAAATGTAGAATGATAACCTAATAGAAAAATATTTTATTATTATTATTATATTTGAGAATGAAAATTACATTTAATAACTCGCAAGGGAGGTGATCCCATTTCTTTGATCCTGAGTGTATTATAATCTATGATTTTTTGAATCATACCAGCGCTTGGAAATCCTTTCAAAAAAAGCATAATTAAGGCTAATAGATAGCCAATAATAATGATCAAAAATGCCGGATAGGAGTCCATTAATCCAACGCTCACGAAAGAACTTGGAATCGGCTTCACACTGCGGCTTGGTATTATAAAATCTTTTACTATTTCGAGCAGTCAATCCGGCTTCCTTCATTTTTTTAAAACTAAATTTGAACAATATTCTTTCGGTTAATCTCTTCATATAATAATAGACTTTATTTAATATAAGATTTTTTCTTACACTATGTGATAATTTTCCCTTAAAAATGTCCCCTTTCGTAGCCATACATATATTTCAAAATCTTTGTCTCCTATAAAAAATATTCCATCTCGTAGAGTACATTTCTCTCTTTCCTCCCAAGTATTTTGGATCCTCCTAGATAAATAGGAAAATAATATTTTACAAATAAAGCCATAAATTCTGATAAAATTATATAAAAAGTGAAAGAGTAAGTGAAAGAAACTAGTAATATTGTGTTAAATACTTGAAAATCCTGCAGAATGCGAAACGTGAAATGCGAAATTTCCTTTCGCATTCGCGAAATTCCCTCTTTCATAGAATAAAATCCTCTCATTCCTGTCGATCCTTTTTTTCCAGTCTTGAGCATTCTTTTATAAATTGCAGTTCTAAGTGAATCTAACTGGCTATACTCCTAAACAAAACCAAGACGATTAGATATAGGTAATTAAAATTATTGGATAAAAAAATACTTGGTAGGTTTCACATTAATAATAATTCTTAGTGTGAAAACCTACCAAGTATTATTTATCCAATAATTTTAAAAAATCCATCACACATCCACAGAATAAAAGATTTTTAATCACTTTTTGGAAACTTGTTTTTACTTAACCATACAGACCACAGCAAACCATGGCGTTTTGTTTCTACAAAAAGGCGCTTAATGAGTGAACATCAAAAAATTTTATTTACAAGATATTAATTATTTTGACAAAATGCCTGTTAGTTAGTTCTCGTACGTTACCAAATTTTGTGTACGCTCTATAGCTGAAAAACTAGTGTGAACATCAAAACTAAATTTTACAGGTAGTTTTGGTGGATTGAGATTAAGATCTGATTAGATTTTGGTTGAAATCGAACCAAAAATTAAGAGGGGGAGGAGTTAAAAAAATTATAAAAACTAAGTAAAATGAAGTAATCCTTAATTTTATTAAGGGAGAATGGTCTGGGTTCTTGGTAAAACATTTTAAATAAAGTAAAGATTTTATTTTAAATTTTAACAAGTTTTCAAAAAAAAATTTCAAAATTTTCTTTACTTTAGTAATCCTTAAAATTAACCTATATAAAGGATCGTTGCTAGAACTTATCCAAAGTCATTAGTCAGATATCACTGGCTATTTGATGTTCATGTTGACTTAAAATCAAAATTAATCATCAATTCTTATCTAATACTAGAAGAATAACCTTATTACGTTCCATTTTTGATGTTTTGACCATGAGTTATATTAAATCGATCAAATGAATAAATTTTAAAGAATTTAAAAAAATACTTCATTATTCTAGGGTAAAGTACTTTAAAACATAATTTTACTAAAATCTTTATTTAACATTTTTATGGTCCTCAAGATACTTAATTAGAATATTAAATTTCTTCAGAATTGGTTAAGTCATTTTCAAGATATTTAGAAATAGGTGTATAGTAAAGTATAGTAAAGTGATCACATCAGCTTATTTTTTTAATCAATTCAATTTCCAACTATTAAAGTAATTATTAATTTTACTTAAGATTGACAAAATAAATGTATATTTTTTAATCTTAGAGTCTTCAAAGTTTCAAGACCGCTGGAGAGGAATTCAATACTTTCACATATGTCTAATATTATATAAAAGCCTAGTTTATACCTTTTAGTTAATTTTTGAGTTATTATTATTTTATTTGTTGCATTTAAGTTTTTTGAAGTCGGTTTTATTTTTTTTTTATTGAAAAATGTTCTCTACTTTATTTAATTAGTTTTAAAGTTGCAAGATGGCAATTCGAGTTATCAATCACCGCATTTTTAATCATTATTTGAACATTATTTTAATATCGTTAATAGAAGGGCTTGAAGAGGAATTGAAAAATGAAAAACGGTGTAGACAAAGAATATTTTTTGTTTTTTCTGCTGTCCACTTTTCGGCCATTTCAATAAATCTACAAACAATTTTTTTTAATGAATTTATTACTCACTTGTCACAAATTTACAATTAATTAAAAATTAAATTTAAAAAATTTATTTCATAAATTTATAAGGCCCTCTTCACTAGGCAATTCCCTGGAGTTTCAACGGAATCTCGCCGAGTATCGTCAATTTGAGTTGCCTGTGCGAAGTTCAAGTGAATAATGAATTTCAAATTATCATTGAATGTTTGATTAAATTTGATTCCCTTACAAATAATCAAAAGAAAATCTAACCAATAATGATCAATTCATTAAATATTTGAATTCCTAAATTGTATATTATTAAAATTGAAAAATAGTGAAAAATATATAGGTAGGGAAGCTACTTGCCATTAGTAAATAGAAACCATTTCTATTCACTCGCACTTGCCACTCTACTAATACTAACCAGGAACCACTTATATTGTGTGTTTACACGACACAGAATTAGTGCGAGTGGTTAGCACTAATACTAAGAACTAAGCCCGTATAAACTAGCTCTTAATGAATAATGATGTAGATATAAGTGAAGGTAAATAATTAATAGAATTTTAAATATATAAACTTACATTTTCAAAAAGAATCTGAAAAAGTGAAAAACTCAGTTTGATCTAGATACGAACCTTAAAACACGATAATTATAGTTAATATCGTGAGCACCAAATTCGAATCCATGATTCCAAAGGTCGTTTAATGTGCTAATGCTATTGCTAGTGCTTTGTAATAATACAACGATATATGCTGTATACGAAGTATATATGAAGATTATAAAGACTAAGAGAAACAAAAATATAATGCGTGTGCTGAATCCCATTATATTTACTGAACTCCCTGAAAATGTAATTATACGGATTAATTGTATTTAATAACTATTGATTAAAGTTCTCAAAGAGATGAAATGAGCAAGGGATATTAGGATGAGAAAGAGAAGAGTAAACCCTAGTTTACACGGGCTTAGTGCTTGCCATTAGTACTATTCCATTTAATAAGAACGAGTATTGGTTCATACGTCTCTTCTAACCACTGTAATTATTGTCTATTGAAAGGTGCAAATCGCATTTCGATTTGTCAATCTATATATATAAAATTAAGGTTTTGTCTGTACATTGGTCCAAATCATGCCAAATTTTGGTTGCACACGTTTCAAGCAAAGTTATGAACAAAAACACCTCAAAAATCCTGTCTGTATGTCTGTATGTCTGTCGGTATGTTTCCGTGGGTTCTACGAAAAGTTGCTCACGATTCACCTAAAAACGGCTGAAGGGATTATTATGAAATTTCATATTTCCATCAGATGTCTTCTAACTTACGTTTTAGCTATATAGCGTTTTGATATTTTGGCCCCAAAAGGGGGTTTGGGAGTACGCACGAATGAAAATTATCAAATAATTCCTAAACTATTAACTCTACAGCAAATTTTATAATGAGCAAAGTTGTAGGGAATGTGATTTCTGACAACTTTTGTTTAAAAAATTTCCCCCAAAACCACCCAAAAAGGTGGGGAGGATGAAAAAATGTAAATTCTTGCCCTTAGAGCAAACTCAACCAAATTTGGTATATATAATCTCTGGGCCTCTAGAGAGCAAGAAATGCAAAAACTAACCACCCGAAATGGGGGAGGGTCAAAAAATGAATATTCTTTCTCTTGGACCAAACTCAACCAAATTTTGTATACATAATCTGTGGCTCACTAGAAGGCTAGAAATGCAAAAACTGCGGGTGCTGAGGGTGGGTGCGGGGTGGAATGGAATGGAGATGGGTTAGGGTCATGGGGTGCGTGGGGTGGAATTGGGGCGGAGTGAGGGAGTGAGGCGAAGTAGAGTAGGGGTGCAGGGGGGGGGGTTGTGGGATGGAGTCCAGGGGGCTAGGCGGGGGTATGGTGCGCAGGGTTGGAGGGCACGGTGTGGGGTCCTGGGTGGATGGGGTGCGGGTGGTGGTGTGGGTGCAACGGTTGTCCACGGGTGCATGGTGCGGGGGGTGTGGGTGCTGGCAGGGTTTCGGGGGGGGGTTCGTGGGTTAGGGTGCGGATGGAGTGTTGGGATTGTGGTGTTGGGGCGGGGGTTGGGCATGGTCCGTGGGGTGGGGGTGTTGTGTGAGGTTTCGGGGGGGGGAGTGGCGGTGAGGGCGGTGTTTGTAGATTGGGGTCCAGGTGACGTGTCCCCTGGCCAGCAAGGGGGTCGCCGAAGGCGGGCCTTGCAGCTAGTATATATATGTGCTAGGGGAAGCTACTTGCCATTAGTAAATAGAAACCATTTCTATTCAATCGCACTTGCCACTCTACTAATACTAACCACTTATATAGTGTGATTACACGATACAGAATTAGTGCGAGTGGTTAGCACTAATACTTAGTACTAAGCCCGTGTAAACTAGCATTTAATTAGAACCTTGTTGACAAATTAAGCCAAGGAGCATCATCCATGTCTCTGCATATGCAACCGACTCTTGGTGATCTTCCGTAGAAATTTCATGCTCAATTCGAATTGTGTAATAGATTATGACAGATATGAAAACAATTACAGAGGCACAGGAGAGCCACACAGTCAATGAAAAAGGAAGAAGATAGATATTGTCGATGTACGAAAAGGAGGCAAATCGAATCATGAAAGCCGATCTACAATAAAAGATGCAATTATAAACATACAGTTTTAGCAAAATGAGTCTTGTTTGCATTATTCACATTTATATGTTGTCTTTACTTACCTATACCTAATGGTTATAGCCAAAGGAGTCATAAACCTCAATCTTAGATGATTCATTAAACAAGAGCTGAGGCAAATATCACTTGTGCCATCTTTAAGATCACCCATTAGATCTGTCCATGTATCATTTGGATAAGTAAATCCCCATCTCGGGTGTAGAGTTTTCTTCCAGCTTATATTATCAAAATCATTGAAATTATTATATTAATATTTTAATCTGAATTGGTGGGAACATTAAAAATATTTCGGCACATTTTTCTAAATTTCTAATAGAAATTGAAGGGTTTTGCTGCAAAAAGAGGTAGCTCCATTCTATTGATGTTGGGAGATATTAACACTATCTTGTGCAAAAAAGCTTTTGTTTGGTACAAGAAGAATATAGCTCCAATCGTAATTTCCAGCGTTACTCAACAGATGAAGCTTGCCCGTCATTTTGAATTTCGTCGTTGTTTTGAATTTTTTAAACGTTTTTTTTTTTTTGGTTTCCCAAAACTGAAAAAATTGGAGCTACCTCCTTTTTGCAGCAAACCCTTCAATTTAGAAAAACCATCGATTCCCTTTATACATTTTGCCTACGTATCCTCCCTGAAAAAATTCCTATCTAAAAATTATGTATAAATTAAGTTAAGATCGTACTTACATAGGATTATGAAAATATTCCACGACATGTTCAAATAAGTAAACATTAGTTTTTGAATAATCATCAGTATGTTTGTCAATTAAATCATGAATATGGTTCGCGGATGCAGGATCTGCATACTTAAAATTATAATAAATATATTAAATATTTCGAAAATTATTAGAATATTTTCAATTATTCTTCTTCCAATAATGAAAATTATAAAGTTATATAATTTCATTTACATTAAAAAAAAATAAGATTCTTCATCTATTATTTTAGAGCTCGAACGCATAGCGGATTTTGGGGCAATTTTAGTTAAGAAAAACAATAAAAATATTAAATGGACTAAATATATTTTCTAAGTGCTAATTTTATTTATTATAAAAATCTCATAATTTTGTTAAAAACTTCAAACAACCATTGGCAGCGTTGAGCCTCTTAGTTCACCGAAGGAATCCTTTTATTCAACGGGTAAATATTAAGCAGAAAAATTATTATTTGTAGTGCAAACGCTTTTTTAAAGTTCAATCGTGGGTGTGATAAATTTGTAGTGGGTTGAAAGAGTTATTCAGCTAAAGCAAGGATCCACCGGATCCAATAAAATTCCCAAAATAAAAACTGTTTCGAGGTGAATTTATCGGGCCATCTTTAGTTTATTGGGAATTATACACATATTACCATGAATACATGTGATTGATAAAGTAAAGATTTTATTTTATATTTTAACAAATTTTAAAAAAAATTCAAAATTTACTTTAGTAATCCTTAAAATGAACCTATATAACGGATCGTTGCTAGAACTTATCCAAAGTCATTAGTCAGATATCACTGGCTATTTGATGTTCATGTTGACTTAAGGTAGTTATTTCACAAATGCAAAAATTCAAGAAGTTTTTGAAACTTATTATATAAGTCATTAAAACCATAATACACATACTGTTAAAATTTGAAGACGATTTTATCACACCAAACATGATATGATTGCAATTAAAAATGACATTTTTTACATAGGGTAGATAGGGAAAGGGTGGGGATATGATCATTATTATTATCGGATGCGGGATATACACATATTACCATGAGTACATGTGATTGTTCCTGGTTTTGTGAACAATAAGAAATTTATCTTCTTATATGGTAATTAGTGTTGTTCTAGATCCCAAGATTCAGAGATTGACAAAACCAGGAAAAATCACTACTTATGGTAATATATGCATAATTTCGAATAAACTGAAGATGGCACGATAAATTCAGGCTGAAACGTCTTTATTCTGGAAATTTTATTGGACCTGGTGCATCCTTGCTTCGGCTGAATAACTCCTTAAATCCACCTATATTTAAGATGTTAAGTAAAACCTCGACTGTGTAAGGTAACCAACTGGAATTAATCCTTTAATAAATGAATTCGCTTACAACAATAGATGTATTGAGCAAGATTCCAGAGAGGTCAAATCGATCAGCATTGAATCGAATATTTTCCCAATTAAATTGTTTCTTGTACCATCTTCCTTTAGAAAATCCTTTCAGTAGAAACATTCTCTCCTGAAAATATGTATTAATTAGAATTGTATGTTTACTTATATATATTATATATAGACAATATTAGGTATAACTCGTTGCAATGGCTGTTGCTAGATTTTATTTATTAGGGTTTAATCTTCAATGTCATACCAATAATGGTAAGCATTGCATTATAAATTCTCGAAGTGCAATAGAAATTGTTTATTGCTTCACTATTTGACTAGAATCAATGGATATTTAAGTTTTTAAGTTGATATCTTCATTTGTTAAACAATGATGGTCAAATTTTCAAAAACGCAATATAGAATGTTTATAATTTTTAAGGATTTGGGTGTCGGTTCTAGGTGAAACATTATAAGTAACTTATGAGGAGAATTTTCTGAACGTACTTTAACTTCTGGTTGTTGATGAAACTTTCTGAACTTACTATTCTTTCTCAAAATTTTCTGAACGTACTCTCCTTTCTCAACATTTAACTTGTTAAATGTTTTTACAAATTTGTATTCAGTTTTATTTGAGCTCCTGAAGATGGGCTAATAACCCGAAATATATATCGAGTGAATCAAACTCAAATAAACATACATTTGTTTTAATATTTCGTTTTTGTTAAACCTAACCTAGAAAATTCTCCTCATAAGTTACATAGAATGTTTAATTGTATAAAGAATGCCAAAAATATTCTCTAATCTCTAATAGATAATAATTGAATTAAATTTTTTTATAAGCAAATAATAAATAATTTATTTAGCTCTGAATTTCATTTATTTGAATTTTATAAAAAAATGTCTTTTCTTATTAAAGCATACCTTCTGAAAAATTTCCATGATATGGAAGGTTTGTAACCCTTCTGGAATCGCAATTAAAACCCTACTATAAATATGAATAAAAGAGTTGACTAGTCGTGGATCTGATAAGTCAGCGTCCAATAAAAACCATTTATTAGTAAGAGACCACAAATCATTTCGATTCACCTAAAATTTAACAAAATAATTAAGATACAAGTAGACAAAAATAAATTTATAGATTGACATTAATTTAGGCTAATAAGACATATTTTGATATTATTTCTTGTTAAAATATATTTTGATTATTCTAATTTTTAGAAACACTTCTTATATCTAAGTTGATAATTATATTTGGAGTACCTGTTCGATCACAAGATCAGATCCAGGACAAGAAAGATCCAGCACATTCAAAATAATCTCATTTTCTTTGTTTAATAAGGGCCATCGAGAGACAAATACACCTGGGTAGTCCATCGGTTTCGCTAAAAGAATTTCATCAAACATTTATGTTATTTTATTATTAAGTGCAAATTATAGTGTTATTTTTAATAAATGATGGAAAATTATCCAACTCTCCATCTTCATAAGCCTATATGAAGTAATTTTATGTTCGATATAAAGCAAACTTAATTCAAAAGTCGACTCAGATAAAACATTTTTGGTCCTCCCTGCCTCCGAGCTCAGAAAGAACATACATTTTCAAATTTTTAAAAAATTTGACAATAACATTTTTAATCAAAATGAAAATCAGTGAATAAGGACCTAAGAATCATTAATTTTATGAATTTATTCTCCAATCGCAACGTTTCGTTCGTTCATTTGGACTTCTTTAGCCTCCAAAGGAAAAAAGATGAAGTAATTTTATTTATTAAATTTCTTCCAGAACTTAAGTGACTTGATTTAAATTTTTCGTTAAATTGAAGGGTTGGTTTTGTCACAAATATAATAAAACAATAATTTCAATAACTATTTGAATTATTTAATTGATAACTATACAGTTTCGGTCACCACTGGTCGACCATCCTTAGTAGTTTTAAAATTGAAATGATACATTTTATTTACATTTTTTCTTTTTATAGAGAATTATATAACACAAAAAAATTTACAATAGTTTGAAATCATACATACATCTCGTTCAAGAACCGGAATTTGTCATTTCACATGAAACATTCATTCCTAAATCTTCAATATAGATACATCACAGAATTCATTACAATCACACACACATATATTATATATATATATAGGAACAATATATAAAAACGTTTATCACTGAACTAGAAACTATTTTGAATTAATGATTATATTAAATATTATTTTCAATTTTATTTTTTCCTAATTAACTCGTTGCACAGTTAATTATTATACAATTTAAAAACCCATTATAAATAATCTATTCCAGAAATACATTATAAGTTAATTTATTTTTTATTTTTTATTTTAGGTTAAAAATAAAATAAAATGAGAGAGTCTTCTGTTTTTTAAATAAAATAATTTTTAATTATTTCTAGAGACTATAGTTTCGAAGGCATAGCCTTCATCATCAGTCTATCACAAATATTTCAAATTAGTTACAAATTAAGATTTATACATAGAAAATTTGAAAAATATATCTTTATTATTATTATCTTATTATTTTTTATTTTTTATTAATGAAATATCAAAATATACATCTCCTTATTACATTTTTCTTATAAAATTAATACCTGTTTAATCAACATACTAAATCAAATCAATACTCTCACAGTACTCACCAGTGGTGGGCGAAACTGTATAGTTATCAATTAAATAATTCAAATAGTTATTGAAATTATTGTTTTATTATATTTGTGACAAAACCAACCCTTCAATTTAACGAGTAATTTTATTTCTCAAATTAAAATAAAATAGATATTTTGTACCTGTATGTTATATTAGAACTCAGTTTTATAGAGGTTCCACTGTAATTTATATCAAGATTTATAAAAATAAAGAATAAATCAACACTTATTTACTGTTTTAATCCAGAGACAAACCCCGTCAAGCCCTTCTTATGACTTTGTCTTTGTAAAATGGTTCCAAGAAAAAATTAGGTATATAATTTTTTTTTTTTTGAAAACCCCGTTAAAAATACTTTCATTGTGTATTGATGAAGGAATATTAAAAACTTGGAATTTATTGAAAAGAAAAGGTTTTACCGGGTCCGACATGCCCGAGTTATGCGTTCTAGGGTTAAATAAATAAAAATAATTAAAAACCACACATTTACTTAATTATAATTCTAACGAAATTAAACAAAAATAAGCTGAGGTGTTCTGATGTGGCCATTCACTTGACTTTACCATACAGCCTGGCCCCTAAAATTATTTATAATCATGTAAGGGGGTTAGTTTTTGAATTTTTATACTTCTGGAGGTCCACTGATTATGTATACAAAATTTGGTTGATTTTGCTCAAATGGCCTAGATTTTTAATTTTTAACCCACCCCCCCTCCACCTCCCCTGAATTTTGGGTCGATATGAACCAAAATCTAATCAGCTCTTAATCTCAATGGACCAAAACTACGTGTGAAATTTGGTTTCGAAATTCAAACTAGTTTATGAGCTAGCTCGTCCACAAAAATTTGGTAACGCACAGACTACGGATAACCAGACAACCAGACAGACTAACAGACATTTTGACAAAACAATTATTATCTCGAAAAATATAATTTATTCGATGTTCACTTATTAGAGCTTCTTTCTAGAGCGAAATGCCATGATTTCGCTCAATTTTTTTAATCGAAATAGTTTCAGCCGTTTTTGAGATATTTCGAAAAAAGAAGGAAAAAAACACTTTTTTCATGCACGATTACAATACTTGACCATACCCTATATGGTAAAGTAAAAATAAATAATGTTGGAATTTTCGTGAAAAAATTTAAAATGAAAATAGAAACCACCCCTTTAAACAATGCTAGGCACAAGTATGAATTGCTTATATAAATATGTAAATAGAATAATTTGATTTAAAATACTTTTAATTCCCTCTAGGCAGGCCCGTTATCAGCTCGGAGCGCGCCAACACCCGGCCGCTTTGGCCCAGTCGCTGAAGAACTCTTCAGCCAGGAGAACGAAGAGATTCCAACCCACGAGTGTGGAAGAATTCAATCTTCGAGTTTACCACGTGGTAAGTTGTTTTTACAGATTATTTTTTATTTCATGTAAAAATGTAGCTTTCCTTGACTATTACCTACCATCTTTGCCATTTAAAATTTTAATACCTTTAATTTTTTAAAAACCACAATGAAATTTCCATCTATCTCTTTAATGACTTATTTAATCTACTAAACCATGAGTTTGAATTATTTTTTAGTTATTTATTTTATATTTTTTTTTCGTCTAGACCCTAGATAATACGATCACTTAATACATAGGTACATATAGAAATAATTTTTAAGAAAAAAATAAAACCGACTTCAAAAAAATTAAATGCAACAAATAAAATACACTAAAAGGTATAAAATAATTATTATCTTATTTAGTTACAACTAAACGACGAAATATTAAGATGAAATTACTTTTTGAAGTCGGTACCAAATAAACTATGCCTATAAGCGAGCGTACCCGCTAGATCGGTGGAGTGCAATTCATAAAATGTTTGAGACCGACTTCAAAAGTAATTTCATCTTAATATTTCGTCGTTTAGTTGTAACTAAATAAGATAATAATTATTTTATACCTTTTAGTGTATTTTATTTGTTGAATTTAATTTTTTGAAGTCGGTTTTTATTTTTTTCTTAAAAATTTTTATTTTTCTCTTTTTAGTGATGTTATTAATAGTGATTATATCGTCAGAACTTGACCAAATTAATTAACCGACTTCAAAAAAGGAGGAGGTTCTCTATTCGACTGAATTTTTTTTTTTTTTTTTTTTGTGCCTATGTTACCTCATATCTCCGCCAATTGTGAACCGATTTAGAAATTTGTTTTGCATTGGGTTCAGTCTACCTCCCGATTGGTTCCATTTTTTTTCATAGTTATTAGACCTTTTTTGTTAGGTTTGTTCAGGCCTAACGTCTTTGTTTATGAACCGATTTCGATGATTATTTTTTAATTGGAATGGGGCTATCTTAGGGATGGTGCCATATTAATTTGGTCAAGTTCTGATGATATGATCACTATTAATAACATCACTAAAAAGAGAAAAATAAAAATAATTTTTATGAAAAAATAAAACCGACTTCAAAAAAATTAAATTCAACAAACAAAATACACTAAAAGGTATAAGATAATTATTAACTTATTTAGTTACAACTAAACTACGAAATATTAACATGAAATTACTTTTTGTAGTCGGTGCCAAACAAACTATTCCTATAAGCGAGCTACCCACCAAACGTACTAAGTAAGATCCGTCGAGTGCGATTCATAAAAGGTATATGTTTGACATCGACTTCAAAAAGTAATTTCATGTTAATATTTCGTAGTTTAGTTGTAACTAAATAAGTTAATAATTATCTTATACCTTTTAGTGTATTTTATTTGTTGCATTTAATTTTTTTGAAGTCGGTTTTATTTTTTTTCTTAAAAATTATTTTTTTTGAAGTCGGTTAAAAAGAAAATTTTTTTGATTGTTTTGTAATTAAAATAAATACAAATCTTTTAAAAAACCATCTTCAAAGCCTTTAATAAATTAAACGTTTCGGGAGTATTTCTCCCTTTATCAATGCAATTTTTCAAGTGAAAAATACATATAGATACATATATATCAGTCGCTTGCGGTCCATGAATGCTGTTGATGCGGCGCACTCTATTTAATTTCATGAACATTTTAGATAAACTTATTATATATTATATTTTCACTTAACGCAAGTTTGTTCCAATCGAAGATGTTTCTTTTAATTACTTAAATAATAACTTAATAAAACTGATTCTTTTGATTACTTAATTATTGAAATCTATACACAATTAACTTCATATAATTATTTCGGTCTCAACAGATGACATTAATAAGCTTCTATTCTATATAGTTTCATGAAATTTTCTTTTCAAATTGAACTTTTAAATACTGAAATGTGTATTAATTGTATTTATGAACTTCATCAAAAGATAGTTTTTAAGGAATTTGGTGTTGGTACTTGGTGAAACATTTTTTAAAATTATTGGATAAAAATACTTGGTAGGTTTCACATTAAGATATAAAAAATAAAACGAATTTATTTTTGGAGAATCTTTAATCTTGTTTCTCCTGAAGATGGGTTAGTCACCCGAAATATATATATCGAGATTAAAGATTCTCCAAAAATAAATTCGTTTTATTTTTATATCTTAATGTGAAACCTACCAAGTATTTTTTATCCAGTAATTTCATCAAAAGAATCTATTCGAAACTTATTTCAAATTTGATTTTTTTTTATATATACCTAACTTTTGGATTTTTTTTACAAGAGATAAATTATTAAAAAAATATGACATTTATTTTGTAATTATTTAAAAAATATAGAGAGCTATTACTAATAAGATTAAATTATTTAATTAACATTCATTTGAAATTAAATCATATATGAAAATATAATATAAGAAGACCCGTTCCCACCCGAACTTTCCAAGTATTTCACAAGATAAAGTTTATCTGTTTAAAAAAAAATATTAAATATTTTCAGAGTGAATTACTCTAGACGCGACTATCGATTCCTCTTATTTCTTTTTTAGATATGCATTGATAATAAATGTATTTCTAATCTAAAATAAAATGCAAGCTTATCAATAGGAAGAGTAGATTAATTTCCATGATTTCTATAGAAATCTTTATTTGAAATAAATTTTACTTTTGAAAAAATAATATAATAATAAATAATAGATAGATTTATCATATTTTTTAAATATAATTTTAATTCTCTTAAACGTAATTATTTCTTTTAAGCGGCTGTTAAAAATGTACTAAAGTAGAGGTATATTTCCATATATTATATACGTAAGCCGGCGATAGAGTATTTTGATTTGCAAATTTATATAAAAATAATTGAATATAATTAAATAGAAAGAATATTAAAACAAAATAAATTAAAATCATTGACTAAAGAATAAATAAATACATAGTTGTTAGTTGTTTTTTCATATATCTTGACACTTGTCTTAGTTTTGCTTCTGTTCTCTCAGGCTTGCACTGAGTAGGGGATACTCCAGGTTGCCTAGCCTACAGGCTCTCTCGTAGATTAGCCTTTGAGTAAAGATGTCTGTTTCAGTGCTGGCGCGAGCTTTTATTCGAATGTTCTATTCATTTTAGTAAAATGTACTGTAAAGGGTTCGAATGAATAATTTCTTAACAATATAGTTTTTTAGTAGACACCTCCTTTGTTTCGTCTATGATTATTAAGAAAAATGTTCTGTTGATAAGAGATACATTTTTTTTGTAACATATGGTCCTATTTTTTCATTTATAATTTTTGTAGTTTTTATTCTTTTTTTAATGATAATGATGAGAGAAGGAGTTACACAAAAAAGGTGCAACTGAGTTTTCCCTGCATTGAAGTTAACTAAGTTTTGGGATCCCTAGTTTTTAAGTTTGCACAAGTCTAAATTAATTGAGGAGCCAATGTCTGCACGGTTTTTATGCGATGCAGGGGCGTTATGTAGGGTGCTGTCATCTGCGTAACAATGTACCGGATTGGAGGGCAAGTTTAGAAGGTCGTTGATATAGATAAGAAAAAGCGTAGGGGAGATAACCGATCCGTGAGGAACTCCAGGGTTGGTGTGAAAGGGGAAGATGATATTCCATCAATGACAACCTTAATACTACGGTCAGAAAGAAAACTTTCGAGCAACTTACTTACTTGCTTACTTGCTTTCATACATATGGCAACGTCCGGATCTACACAGACTGACTTTATTAAATGAGTGTTCCATCACTTTAAAAGATAAATCGCCTTCAGCTACAAAAGCTGCTAATTTTAATTCACATATTTTGACTTGCAAATTGTTTTTTAAATTAATTTTCTTATTAACTTTATCACATCCTGTTTTTGGGACAAATTATTAATTTATTAACTTAATATATTCCACTAGTAGACGGCTTTAAAGAACAATATCGTCGGCTTTAAATTTTTTTACATAACTAATACTGAAGGAGACAATAAAAGACTGTGTCTTCTGCTGGAATTATAAATTTTATTTATTTATAACGAGACTACAGTTTCGAGGGCTTTGCCCTCTTCATCAGTCTATTACAATGTATTCACAGGAATTAATTTATGAATTCATTCGTAAATTGTATTTATAATTGAAAAATTGTAGTAAAAGCATGTAGTTACGAAAATATTAAGTAGTTTTTATCCAGGGAGTCAAAGTAGCTTCTTCACAAAGGCCCCTAACATATCAGCGCTGGCTCTGACCACATCATGGTTATAAAAAAACTTCTTCAACTTCATTTTCCGAATGAAATAAATAACTTAAAACAGCACGTTAAATATTTTGTAAACTCATTCTATGATATCAAACGAAAAATAAAATGAAGCAAAAATAGGAATTTCATACAAAACATGGATAAAACTTTAAATTTTAATTATAAAAAATGTCTAAAATCAAAAAATCCATTTCTTTTTGATCATTAGATGTGTTTCTTCACGTCACACTATAAATGGTGCTCCGATAAAAATTTCAATCATCAAAAATCTTATATGCCTACTATCACATTTATAATTCTTTTGTATTTTAGGTTAAAAATAAAATAAAATGAGAGAGTCTTCTGTTTTTTAAATAAAATAATTTTTAATTATTTCTAGAGACTATAGTTTCGATTCTTTTGTAAGTTATCATATTATTTTGAATTTATTTTATTTTAATTTACTTATAATTAGTATTGAAATATATTACCAAAACATGTAAAATCATTAACCCCTGCAAATGCATGGTATATTTTCTTCCAATTAATCGCAAGTTCTTCTAATAAGTGCCGTTTTGTATCCATAAGAACATTAGCGTTGATTCGCAATAATGGTAGAAAAAGACACAAAAGAAAGTAAAACTGTTTCGATAACATTTTACTAAAGCATTTCTCCACTCAATTTTCGTGTTTATATATATAATATATAACAGATATTGATTAATTCCTAAAGATAAAAATTAGTATAATAGCTAGTTTTTATATCAAGGTAATAATAGATTATGCCTTTACTCACCCTAAACAAGCTTGTAACCTTCAAAATAATAAGCCGATTTTATCTTTAATATGTTGATTCAAATAAGGGGGTTAGATTAAAAAAATACACCAGTATTTATCAAAAGTAATTTTTATTCATCCCTTGGAAAATGAATGTCTTGCAGACAAAGGAGTTGAATTAATAATAAGCCAGTCTTTTATTTCGAAAACAAAAAAGATGGACCCTACCATACTTATTAAGAACTGAATTCCTATTAGATTATTTATTTTGAAATGATGTGCGTCATCTTAATTTTTTAATTTTATTTAAACAGGTGTTCCCACCCCTTTTAGCTTCATGACATACCTCCCCCTATTTTAATGAAAAGTAATAAATCCCCTTGTGCATGATATTTTATTCACTTCTAAAGAATTAGAGCAGGTTTTATTATCTTTTATTGAGGTTATTAACTTGAGCATTTTTACTTTTGCCATATAATGCTAATTGTGTAACAATTTTTAACCCCCTCTAGATATTTCAATGACGAACTCTGCGTCTTAATCCTCCTGTGGCCACCCCTGATTTAAAAAATACGACCTAAAAAGTTAACTAATTTAAAATAAAAATTTTAAAATTTTGATCAATAAACTCATATAGTATTCTTTTCAAAAATCCATAGAAGGTAAAAAGCGTAAAAACTTAATAATTATTACCAAAAAATCATTATTTTTACTTTGACTAATCTATAAAAAATGATGTAACTACATATATCAATTTAATACAGATGAAAGCATTGAGTTTCTCTCTAAATATATTGTTAATTATATATTTTCAATTAAAAATTTTAATGATAATGGTTATAAACTGTTTTCGAAACATTTTGAAAAATCTTATAAGTACATAAAAATAATTTTTATAAAAAAAAAATAAAACCGACTTCAAAAAAACTAAATTCAACAAATAAAACAATAAGAACTCAAAAAATATAATAAAATGCACTAAAATGTATAAAATAGTTATCTAATTTAGTTACAACTAAAAGACGAAATATTTACATGAAATCACTTTTTGAAGTCGGTGCCAAACATATACATTTTGTGAATCAAACTCGACGGATCTTACTGAGTACGTTTGGCGGGTACGCTCGCTTATATAGTTTGTTTAGCACCGACTTCAAAAAGTGATTTCATGTTAATATTTCGTCGTCTAATTATAACTAAATTAGATAATTATTTTATACCTTTTAGTGGATTTTATTTGATTTTTGAGTTATTATTATTTTATTTGTTGCATTTAATTTTTTTGAAGTCGGTTTTATTTTGTTTTTATAAAAATTATTTTTATTTTTCTCTTTTTAGGGATGTTATTAATAGTGACTTAATATAATACCTTCAATGCATCTCGTAAGAGAAAGCGTCGGGCGAATGAATCAGAAAATGATAATAAAATTCAATTCATAAATAGAGAAATTATCTCGAAACGTTAGCGGGATTTAAATGATGTTTTAAGATGTTTTTTATAAAAGATTATATTTATTATAATTTCGATTATTTGCTCCTAAGAATTAGAGATTTACGTTATTTCATCATTGATCATAACATTAGAACATGACCAAATTAATATGGGACCACCCCTAAGGTACCAATAAAAAAAGAATAATCGAAATCGGTCCACGTGGCAAAAAGCTCTCGCTCAACATACATAAAATAAATAAATAAATAAATTAGTTAGGTATCCTGACTATCTTGGACCTATACTGATCCAAACACAAAAAGAATTATTAAAATCGGTTCATAAACAAAGAAGTTATGCCTGATCAAACATAACATAACAAAAAAGGTCAAATACCAATGAAATTTATATTTTTACCAATCGGAAACTAGACTGAACCCAATGCAAAAAAAATCATCAAAATCGGTTACAATTGGCGAAGATATCAGGTAACATAGACAAAATAAATTCAGTCGAATTGAGAACCTCCTCCTTTTTTGAAGTTGATTAAAAAAAATTCCACAAATTATAATCTGATTGAAATCAGTCATGACGATTTTTGATTTTTTTACTTTATTTACTAATCTCATTTTAAAAATTTTAAACAAAATAGATATAAATCAGAGTTTCCCAATCTTTTTTGTGCAATTCCACACCTAATTCTTTCTAAAATTCTTATGCCCCCTATTTAACATAATATTCAAAAATTTAATTGTTCTCTGAAGAAACTTAAATGATAAGTGTTAGGAAGAAATCACTAAGGAAGTAAACACATTACCTAAATTTTCAAGACACAATTATAAAATGAAATAAGTAGTTTTAATGAAACATTTTTCTAAATTATTTTAATTATTAGCAATTATTTATTATTTAAATTTAGTGAGGTCCTTTCGATTGATATAGATTTTAAGTTAGTTAAGTTAATTGATTTAGCTTCAGTCTCAAGTCTCTCCGTTGTGTTATATCCAACTGATGTCTTTTTAACCGACTTCAAAAAAGGAGGAGGTCCTCAATTCGACTGATTTTTTTTTTGTGTTTATGTTACCTGATATCTTCGCCAATTGTGAAACGATTTTGATGGGTTTTTTGCATTGGGTTCAGTTTAGTTTCCGATTGGTCCCGCTTATTTTTCATTGCTATTGGAACTTTTTTTGTTATGTTTATTCAGGCATAACTTCTTTGTTTATGAACCGATTTTGATGAATCTTTCAACGTTTCGATCAGTATATCTCCAAGATAGTAAAGATACCTAACTATTTATTTATTTATTTATTTTATGTATGTTCAGCGAGAACATTTTGCCACGTGAACCGATTTTGATGATTCTTTATTTATTGGAAAGGGGGTACCTTAGGGGTGGTCCCATATTAATTTGGTCAAGTTCTGATGATATGATCAATGACGAAATAACGTAAATCTTCAATTCTTATGAGAAAATAATCGAAATTATAATAAATAAAAACTTTTATATTAATTAATTTATTTATTTTTCGAGGATCTTAATTCTCTTTTAGAATAGGTGTTGATTTTCTTTGTTTGCAAAAAATAATAACACAGTTATATTTTTTTCATTTATTTTATTTTATTGTTATATCAAAGGACGTTTCAACATATACATTCATGTCATCATCAGCCTAAAAATAAAACCATCCTTTCATTATTTCCAATATCTATAATTTTATAAACAAATGAACACATCACATCTTTTTTACATTATTTACATTCTTTCTTACATCAAAAAAAGCATCAAACATACCTTGAACAATCTTAAATTTATTTGATCCAATCAAATCACATTCTGATTCATCTGAATACATATCACAAGTTATCAATTATTTCTTTTCTCTATCTTTACTATTTAATGATCTATACGATAACACAAAGAACTCCAATTTTCAACACACAAAGCACCAGTGAATACACATCCCGAAACATTAAATCCCCTAAAATATATTGCCAACCCAAAAACCTTCCACTATCCCCCTAATATTCTAAAATTTAATCAAAAAACATTAAAATGTCCTTCTGTCCACACACGGAAAAAATAAAAAATAAAAAATCCATCACAATACTAATTTCTTTCGCTGATCTTATTCAATATTCCAGAATAATATCTGCTATTATTTTCTGTATCTACCTTGAAGTTCACAGTTCTTTCTAGATTTTTTCTTATAGATATAGATTCAAAGAATTTTCTTTTGAAAGTATTACTTTCAGCGTATAAAATTTTTGCGTCGTCAAATTTAAAATTATGAACCTTATCTACTGCATGTATGGCTAACGCCGACACAAGATTTCCATGTATTACAGACTTCTCATGTTCTATCAATCTTGTCTTCAATTTTCTTTTGGTTTCACCAATATATATTTTTTCGCAGTCCTTACACTCTATCCTATATACCACATTATTTCTTTCATTCTTTTCTAGCTTGTCTTTGTTGTTATAAAATTGTCTTAATGGCTTATTACATTTAAAACCTATTTTAATATTGTGTTTTTTAAAAACATTTTTTATTTTATCTGATATATATGGTATATATATAATAGAGTGTTTATAATTTACCTGATCAGTTCTAGAATCAGCGTTAATCCTTTTTTGTCTTTTTTTATAATATATATTTTCCACATATTTACAAAAATCATCCGGATAACCATTATTTGTAGCTTTACTTTTTAGTTTTTCCATGTTCTTTCTTATATAACTTGGGTGGCATTTTATGAAAAAAAATCTTAAACATTCATTTAAAACCCGCAAACGTTTCGAGAGAATTTCTATATTTATGAATTGAATTGAATTATCAATTTCTGGAGATGGGGAAAATTAATGGAGAAACCAATCGACTTGATTGGGGAATAATGGAATTGAAATAATTATTGGAAAAGAGGTTTTTTTATCTAATTAGATTTTTCCTCTTATTAAAAACAAGGACTAAAGACGAATAAGGACACTCGATGGTGGAGAAGTAATCTCCGGAATCGAAGCAAAAAATAGAATGTATACATTAATTAATGTAAAATAATTGGTTTAATAAATTATCAATTTCTGATTCCTTCGCCCGAATCTGTCTCTTACGAGATATATGCAAGGTATTATCTTAAGTCACTATTAATAACATCACTAAAAAGAGAAAAATATAAATACATTTTATAAAAAAAATAAAACCGACTTCAAAAAAGTAAATGCAACAAATAAAATAATAAGAACTCAAAAATAAAATAAAATCCACTAAAAGGTATAAAATAATTATCTAATTTAGGTACAACTAAACGACGAAATATTATCATGAAATCACTTTTTGAAGTCGGTGCCAAAAATATATATTTTATGAATCGAACTCTACGGACCTTACTTAGTACGTTTGGCGGGTACGCTCGCTTATATAGTTTGTTTAGCACCGACTCCAAAAAGTGATTTCATGTTAATATTTCATCGTTTAGTTGTAACTAAATTAGATAATTATTTTATACCTTTTAGTGCATTTTATTTGATTTTTTAGTTATTATTTTATTTGTTGCATTTAATTTTTTGAAGTCGTTTTTTTTTTACTTTATTTTTAACAGCAAATCATACTGGTGAACTTCTTTCGAGCCTGTTCTATTCTAGATCTTAATTCTTTTTTCTATCACAATTTTGGATAATTTGTATAGGAACGGTATAAAATAAGTATAAAATAACTAACTCCACTTTAGATGACAAAGGGCTTAACCCGCCCACTTATACCCCCCAAACCAACCGCATGGGCAAAATAATTTTCAGGCCACAAATAATCATAAAAGCCATTAATAAATTAAACTCCAACTCCGCCGCTGTCCCGGATGACATCCCACCAATTCTCATTAAAAAATGCGCCCCTGATCTTGCCCCTATTTTATCCAAGCTATTCCAACTCTCTTACGAATCGGGCATATTCCCCAAAAGCTGGAAAATAGCCAGAGTCACACCTATTCTTAAAAAACTATTCACAAATCTCTAATTACAGACCTATCTCGATCACCTCAGTTCTTTCCAAAATAATAGAATTGGTTATAAACCAACACGTCCTTCATCACTTACAAAATAATAAAATAATTCACGATAGGCAATATGGATTTAGACAAAATCATTTCACAGGCGACATCTTAACCTATGTCACCCACACCTGGAACAAAACTCTAGAGGCCGGAAAAGAAACCCTCGCTGTAGCCCTTGATATCACCAAAGCTTTTGACCAGGTTTGGCACAAAAATCTTCTTGCCAAACTGCCAGCCTTTGGATTCACACCAATACTTCGCAAATGGATAGAAAGCTTTCTAACAAACCGAAGTATAAAAGTTGTGGTGGATGGAATATCATCTGAATCGTTCTCCACAAACGCTGGTGTTCCCCAAGGCTCTGTAATCTCCTCCGCACTGTTCCTAATTTATATAAACGACCTTATCAATCAAACGTCAAACACCACTCATTGTTACGCCGACGATAGCACTCTGCACGGCAAACCCTCACTCCCGAATAATCGAATCAATGTTGCCTCCTCAATTACTTTCGACCTAGACAAATAGAATAAATGGGGCTCTCAAAATTTAGTTAACTTTAATACAAACAAGACTCAATTTTGTCTAATTTCTAGGCGCGAAAATAAAGATTTCCCTGATATTCACTTCGATTCGAATACCCTGAAAATATGTGGCAGCCTATCCATGATGGGCGTCTCTGTCGCATCTGACCTGTCTTGGAATGAACACACCTCCTCTGTGGCTAAATCTACAGCAAGGAAGATTGGCTACTTATTGAGGTCCAAGCGATTTTACAAGCCCCCACCACTTCTCACCATCTACAAGGCCCAAATCCGCCCCTGTTTCGAATACCCCTCTCATCTATGGAGAGGAGCCTCTAAATATTCTCTTGCTACCCTGGATGCAATTCAGAAACGAGCCGTCAAGCTAATTGACGATTCTACCCTCACCGACTCCCTCGACTCGCTGGCTCATCGAAGAAATGTCTCTGCACTTTCCCTTTTCTATAGATACTATCACGGCAGGTGTTCTGATGAGATAAAATCAATAATTCCCCCCAAAGCAAGCTTTGCACGAAGCACGCGTTTTGCCGACTTCCAACACTCTTTCGCGGTCAAATTAGAAAAGTGCCGGACCACTTCATTCGCCAATACATATATCTCCATGACGGACAAGGAACTGGAACTCTCTCCCAGGCTCCATCTTTCCTAACACCTTTAATCTTCAAACCTTCAAATTCGGAGTGCATAGACACCTACGTCTACACCCTCTCACTTAATCAACTTTCCCTTCTCTTCGGTAATGCAAGGGTCTTTCGAGATTCATAGGAGCTGCATCTTTACTAGTGCACCCCTTCTTGCATTCGATTGCATTAAAAAAAAGTCAATCGCTTTAGCAATTTTTGGACACCCCAGAAAGATGTGATTGACCTCACCCATTTGGCATCACAATCACACAAATTAGTGTCTCTTAGATGAAAGTGAAAAAGTTTTCTAATGGGGTTAGCCTCGTCACCCATTCTCAACCGATCAATTAAAACAATTATCTTTCTATAAAGTAAGGAAAATTTTGAAAAATTTTAGAAACTTTTGATATTTTAAATTTTAAAATAAGTTTCTAAAATTTTTCAAAATTTAAAATATAAAATACTAGCTAGGTTTCCCAAAAATAAAATATAGGATGCTTGTTTAGCACGATGACCTTTAGCGAGTCGTGCTAAACAAGCATCCTATCTTTATTTTATTTTTAATAAGCCTACCTAGTATTTAATATTTTATTAACCGACTTCAAAAAAGGAGGAGGTTCTCAATTCGACTGATTTTTTTTTTTTTTTTTTTTGTCTATGTTACCTTATATCTTCGCCAATTGTGAACCGATTTTGATGATTTTTTTGCATTGGGTTCAGTATAGTTTCCGATTGATCCCGTTTTTTTTTCTTTGGTATTGGACCTTTTTTGTTATGTTTGTTCAGGCATAACTTCTTTGTTTATAATGATTATTTCTGCGTTTGGATCAGTATAGCTCCAAGATAGTTAAAATACCTATTTATTTATTTTAACTATGTTCATGAGAACTTTTGGCAGGTGGATCGATTTGGATGATTCTTTTTTTATTGGAAAGGGGGTACCTTAGGGGTAGTCCCATATTTATTTGGTCAAGTTCTGATTATATGATCAATTACAAAATAACGTAAATCTCCAATTCTTATGAACAAATAATCCAAATTATAATAAATAAAATCTTTTATAAAAAAATCATAAAACATTCATTTAAAACCTGCAAACGTTTCGAGAAAATTTCTCTATTTAGAATTGAATTTTATTATCATTTTCTGATTCATTTGTCCTACGCTTTCTCTTATGAGATTCATGCAAGGTACTATATTAAGTCAGTATTAATAACATCACTAAAAATCACTAAAAAAATTTCTACGTTTAGTTGTAACTAAATTAGATAATTATTTTATACCTTTCAGTTCATTTTATTTTTGAATTCTTATTATTTTATTTGTTTGTTAATTTTTTACTTTATCCAATGCAAAGCATGGGTAAAGTATTGTAATCGCTCTCGGGGCAAGCGTGGCTTCAAAGGGTCCTCAGGTAAAGACTACGGAACCCATGGACTCAATTAAAGTCACAAATTGTAGTATTCAATTAGGTTGAATTTTAGCACGTGACGGTTTTGCCAAAAATTACATGGGGTCTCGTCGAGAGGCCAAAAAGTGCGATTTTTTCATTTAGTGCGTGCGTATGGATGGATGTATGTATGGATGGATGTATGTATGTTATCGCTTTTTTGGCCCACGATTTTTTCCACACCGTTGCACCGATTGAAATGAAATTGAAAACCTACCATTAGTTTAACAAAATGAAGCGCTGATTAGTTTTTGGTACATATCGGCCCACAAACATTAGTACTTTATTTCAGTACTTTTTTAGTTTTTTCTAAATATCTTGAAAATGACTTAACCAATTTTGATGAAATTTAATATCCTAATTAAGTACCTTGGGGACCACAAAAAAGGTTAAATAAAGTTTTTAGTAAAATTATATTTTAAAGTACTTTACTCTAGAGTAAGATGGTACTTTTTTAATTTTTTAAATTCTTTAAAATTTATTCATTTGAAAGTTTTAATATAGCTCATTTAGCCTTGCTTAAGTAAGAATGGATAGGCTTCTCTCTGTGAAATGCTAAAAATTTGGGAGGAATTTTTATGAGTAACCATAGCAACTGCGTTGTTTTCTTATCCGTTACCTTTGCTGAAGACAGAGAAATCGATTTTAAACCAAAAATAGCGATTGATTCTCATCTAGTTCTTGAGGAATAATCATTCTATATTGGATTTTTGACGTTTCGGTTTTTATTAGTAACCATTGCTGAAGACATAGAGAAATCGACTTTAAACCAAAAATAGCGATTGATTCTCATCTAGTACTTGAGGAATAATCATTCTATATTGGATTTTTGACGTTTCGGTTTTTATTAGTAACCATTGCTGAAGATATAGAGAAATCGACTTTAAACCAAAAATAGCGATTGATTCTCATCTAGTACTTGAGGAATAATCATTCTATATTGGATTTTTGACGTTTCGGTTTTTATTAGTAACCATTGCTGAAGACATAGAGAAATCGACTTTAAACCAAAAATAGCGATTGATTCTCATCTAGTACTTGAGGAATAATCATTCTATATTGGATTTTTGACGTTTCGGTTTTTATTGGTAACCATTGCTGAAGACATGAGGAATCGACTTAAAATCAAAAATAGCGATTGATTCTCATCTAATACGTGAGGAATAACAATTCTACATTAGGTTTTTGACGTTTCGATTATTATTGGTAACCATTGCTGAAGACATGGAGGAATCGACTTAAAATCAAAAATAACGATCAATTCTTATCTAATACTAGAGGAATAACCTTATTGCATTCCATTTTTGATGTTTTGACTATTAATGGAAACCTCTACTGAAAATGTAGAAGAATCGACTTAAAATCAAAAAGACTAAATTCTTTTTGGTAAACAACTCAAGCTTGAGTTGTTTGCCATAAAAGAATTTAGTCTTTTTGATTTTAAGTCGATTCTTCTACATTTTCAGTAGAGGTTTCCATTAATAGTCAAAACATCAAAAATGGAATGCAATAAGGTTATTCCTCTAGTATTAGATAAGAATTGATCGTTATTTTTGATTTTAAGTCGATTCCTCCATGTCTTCAGCAATGGTTACCAATAATAATCGAAACGTCAAAAACCTAATGTAGAATTGTTATTCCTCAAGTATTAGATGAGAATCGATGGCTATTTTTGATTTTAAGTCGATTCTTCTATGTCTTCAGCAATGGTTACCAATAAAAACCGAAACGTCAAAAATCCAATGTAGAATGGTTATTCCTCGACTCTTAAATGAGAATTATTTTTGAATTAATTTCAATATGAACTACAAATTGCAAGTGATATCTGATTAATAATAAAGGAACAAACATATTAATATTTCAAATGAATTTGGATAAAGTTTAGCAACGATCCGTTACAGTTTTTTTGAAGTCGGTTTTATTTTTTTTTATATTATAAAAATTATTTTAAATTTAAAAAATTTTCTAAAATTTTTCAAAATTTTACTTACTATGTATATTTAAAATGTGTTGCCAAGAACTCACACCAAAAATCAATCAATCAAAATTATCATTATAAACTCTTATAGTCAATATTTTATAAATTAGGATTATATACAAAAAGTTACTTGAGGTATAATTTTAATTTTAGAATTATCAATTCGTTTCAGGACTGCAATTAAAATTGATATTAACTTTGTATTTAAATAGGCATAAGAAAAATAATATAGTAGTCGAGTAAAAATAAGTTAAATCTTAGCTATACCTAGAAGTAATTGTAATTTAATTTCTGTCAATGGATTCTTATGTGAAAATGCCCGAAAAAAAACGATGGCGAAAAGTCTATCACCCCTGAAGGTGGGTAGGTCTAATATGACAGATTTTACAAAATGGCCGCAGTATATTTTTAGGTTTAGAGCCAATAAGCCGTCCATAAATTACGTTACACGAATTTCAATATTTTTAGACCCCCTCTCCTCCCTCTGTATCACATTTTCATTGAGCTCCCCCTGTATTGTGTAGTCACACTATGACTTCTATAGGTACCCTATAATTTTCAGATTGGAATAATAATAACCTGAAATCTAAGAAATATATTTAAAAAAATTTTAAATATTTTAATTTGAATTTTGTGAGATTACAATTTTTAAGATCCCCGCGGGCCCACCTGTCACATTTTGTCAAAAATTCGAGATTCCCCTTTCCCCCTTACTGTATGACGTAATTTATGGACTGGCCCTAAGTCTTAAAGTATTACAAGTAGCTTAAATATGTAAATTAGTAATATTTAAAGAATTAAATTGCGTAAATTTAGGTATATAAGAATGATTTTTAGTAACATTTTATTAGGAAAAATTGTTCTTAGATGACTGTCCAATTCTTACTGAAAATGAAATGAAATTGGCAGATGCATATTCGATTTATTAAAGAAAGGCTACCATATTTTGCTGCATATGCAGCATATACTCATATTGTGTACACCAGCTCTGCTCGCATTTATTTAGATAACATGATGGAGCTTGAAGTAAAAACATTGGTACCAACATAAAAGAGAAAATAAATTAACAGAAAGTGGTTTTAAAAAAACATTTATTAATTACAATTTTTTATTCGTGAAACTTATCCAACTTAATTATTTTAATATTAAATGTAATTTTCTTATATATATTTACTACAAAGCGGTAAACAAATTTATATTTCCATTTTGAGAAGAATTTACTAACTACCCAAACGGTTACCAATAAATATTAGGGGGTAGTTTTATGCGTAATTATTAATTCTATATGTCAAGCCTATTGATATTTTCTTCAAAAATAAAACAACAGAAATATTTTATTTCTAACTAATCTTTGTTTATTCAAAGTGAAAAATCAATACGATAAATGAAGTATTTTTCATTGTCTATAAATGGAAAGTCTATAGTCTAAGCTAAAGCTTTTTTATCAAAACAAATTAAGGAAAAAATGGCAAATTGACTACTTATTTCCAATACAAATCTGTAGATACTACATTATTAATAAACCTCCCGTAGTTGTTGCTCGTAGTCTCCGTTAGCGGAAGTCTCCGAACGGCATTTTAGCATGTATATTATAATCTTCCTCAGTTGATAAAACCTCTTGCAATTTATTTAAGTAAAATTTAATTTAGTGAAATTAATAGCATCTATTTGATATTTATAAGCTATATAGAGAAATTAATAATATTTATTCAACACCACTTGCAAAGAAATGCCTTGTCATGATGATATTTATTTTATTTTTCCGTGATCTCGCTTCTTTAATTTGTTCGCCCTGAAAAAAGAATAAATAAGAATACATCTTGAAATCCAAGACAAAAGTTTAGAATTTCATATGTCATAGGTAATTTTATATACGGATGATTGTTTCTCTTTTAAGAATAATACCCGTATGGAAATATGTTTTTTATATAGTTGATACAATTTTTATGGCTGTATATGTATATAATTAAGTAATGGAGAGGATTCAGCCAATGGGTAGCCTCTGCTGAATAAAAAACTCCCAATTATTGAAAACGTTTCGGCTTTAATTAAATAATGCCATCATCAGTTCCTAAGAGCTGAAAAAAGCGCGCGGACAATTTATTTATAAAAGTAATTGTGTCGCTAATACAGTAAGATATAATTTTGTAATTAACAAGTTTGGATTTTTTGTAAAAAATTTTATTGTAATTTTACATGTGTGCTCTATCGCTTTTTTCAACTCTTAGGAACTGATGATGTCATTATTTAATTAAAGCCGAAATGTTTTCCATAATTGGGAGTTTTTTATTCAGCAGAGGCTACCCATTGGCTGAATCCCTCTCCATTACTTAATTATGTTTTTTATATATTTTTGAAAATATATTAAAAATATAAAATTTTTGTGTTAAATTTATATAACGTTTACGTTTTCTTAAAATATAATTATTTTTTATGTCGCTCTATTATAAATTTTATATAAATTTAACACAAAAATTCTATATTTTTATTATATTTTCAAAAGATATATAAAAAACATATTTCGAAAATCTATTTATTTCCATACGGGTAAGAGGGGTGGGCTATGATTTATTATAAATCATAAAAAAAAATTAATTGAACTTAACATTATTTAAGAGATTATTTATACTCTAATATACCCTATAAAATGTGAATTAAGGCGTTGGAGGAATATTCTACTTAAAATAATTTTATTATTATTACGTTTTGTAATTCATTATTTTTCTTACTAATTAAAAACGTGTTCCCCAAACAGGAACGAATTAACTTTACAGAACGCATAAAAAAGATTTTTGTAATGAAATTTAGTAAATTTAACTTAATTTGTAATGAAAATACTTCAAATGATAATTAAAGAGCTTGGTAGATATAAATATGTTAATTTAATAATAGCTAAATCTTAGGAAAGTCGTCTTAAATTTTATCTCTTGTATGTTATATTATATAACCAAGTATACAATATCTTTATCTTCGCAAAACAGCCTCAGATGAAGATTTATTAAAACCATTGAACAACGAATGACATGTTTTTCCGGCTAAAAAATTATAACTTAACATGTTCATTCAGTTAACTCTTCAAATCGTACCTGTCCAAGTTTATGGTTTTTTAAAAATTTGAATCCTAGTAATTTTTCATTTAAAAAAAAACGGCTCTAATGATTTTGAAAAACAAAAACAAATGGGAAAATCTCAACTATTACAGATAAACAAAAATTTCATTTGTCATAGAAAAATCAGCCATCATAATAATAATAATGCAAATAATATAAATATATAATTTTAAAAAGAACCGTGTTTGGTGGCCCTATTTTATTTAAATTGAATTGGCTAAGGGGCCAGTAAGGGGAAAATAAAAAGTTGAAATAAAAGTCAACTTCTATTTGTTACTTTATTTTGGGCAGACGTAATCGATATTTTTACAACGTTTCGAGCGCTATACCGCTGCTCTTCATCAGTGCACGTCAACTGGAAAAGATCATTGCATGTTTTAATTTTTTGTTTTAACATTTATAATAAATTTTTAAAGGGTGAGGGATTATATACTACTCACCCAAGTCACAAAAACACGTAAAATCTATCTCCAGGAGACGTTTTACATTAAGAATCATTACACTGGTAAAACAAGTTATTCCAACAGAACAATCTCAAATACTATCTTTCCACCTGCCTTCATTATACATACACAAAAGCAAAGTTCCCACTCCACTCAAGATCAACGCACTCCAGGCTATTTATAAATACACATATCACACAAAAGATCGATAATTGATACAAAATTTAAATAATTAAAGTTAGTCAATTGATATAAAAAATCCATATTTACAATTAAAAGTCAGTCATTTGGTATAAATTTTATATAGATAATTAAAAGCCAGCCAAACGATATAAAACCTATATACATAATTAAAGTTAGTCAATAAAATAAATAATAAATAAACAAAACAAATAAATAAATAAAATCCACACATACAATTAAAAGCAAGGTCATTTGATATAAAATTTATATAAATAATTAAAAGTTTGTCAATATTTACATATTTCAAAACTAAATCTGGTTGATTTTGTCAAGTAGACAAATGTAGAGAGTGGATATTTTTAATACATCAAGCTTGTAATTTATGGCGTTGTTGATGTCCATTTGTATATAAATACCCTCCTTGTATTTTCTTTTCCATGTGACTCTCTCACTGTCCACTATTTTTGCATCTTCGAAATTCATCAAATGCCCATTGTCAACTGCATGTACGGCCAATGCACTGACCAAATTTCCCTTAACAACCGATGAAGTGTGTTCTTTTAAACGAACACATAAAGGGCGGCAACTTTCTCCATAGTACACTCTTGTTTTATCTTCCAAGTCCCTGCAAGATGAGCATTGAATCCTATAAATGATATTGGATCTATCCTCTTCACGTTCTCTATCCTTGTTATTGTATATGCTCAACAATGGTTTTTTCGGTCTCATTGCAATGTCAATATTATATTTTTTAAACATTGCTTGAATTTTTTGAGCTAATCCTTCTATATATATAATTGACCCTCTCTTTGTTTGTGGCACAAGATCTGGGTTTTGTTTGTTATAATTATTGTTCTTGTTCTTATATTTTCTGATAATGGTTGTGATTAATTTTTTTGGATATCCATTCTTATTAGATCTTTCTATCAGGCTATCTAAATTTTTTTGATGAAATTGTTTATCGGACAATTCTATTATTCTGTGTATCTCATTTTTTATGATACACAATTTTTGCTGCAATGGATGTTTAGACCTAAAATTAATCATCCTCGCTGATTTTGTTGGCTTATTATATATATCTGTTTTCAGAGTACCATTGTTGTCTCTTGTGATTTTGAGGTCTAAGAAATTTATTGTATTATTATTTTCATTCTCTATACTAAACTTGATATTGTTATGGTACATATTGATTGAGCTTAATATGTTGTCAGCTATATCTTTATTGCATATGAGAAAAGAGTCATCTACGTATTGTAGATACATCTTAGCATTATGTTTGCTTAAGATTTTTTCATAAATATCATCCATCAATATATCAGCTATAGTAGGGCTCAAGTTTAATCCCATAGGGAGACCTTGTTTTTGTTTATATATAATGTTGTTATAGGTAAAATAATTGTTATATAGACAAATATTAAGACACGTAGAGAATTCATCATATTCCAAATTAGTAAAAGTTTCAATCAGTTGCCATTTATTTAATATTATATTTATAACAAGATCTAGAGGTATCGAGGGGAAGAGGTTGTTAACATCTAATGAGTACATATTTTCATCGTTATTAACCTTAATGGTCTTAATAAGTTCAACGAATTGATAAGAATTCTTTATTCTATTTTTATAATTAATTAGATTTTTTAAAATATCATTTAAGTACTTCCCAAGATTGTTGACCGGGCTGTCCATATTTGATACTATTGGTCTTAAATTTTTTTCTACTTTATGTAATTTTATAAGCCCATACATTTTAGGAATTTTGGAATTATTTGATTTCAGAAAGTTATACTCATTATTCGCTATATTATTTTTTGTTTTTATCTTTTTAAGTGTATCATTTAAAGTTTTTTCTACTTTTTTTAAAGGGTTTTTATTTACCATTTCATAAGTTAATTGATCTTGCAAAATATTTTGCATTTTTTCATTGTATTCATCTTTATTCATGACCACCGTACAGTTGGACTTATCTGACTCAAGAATCACTATTTTGTCTTTGTTGTTTTTAATAAATTTTTTGGTTGTTTTTATGGCATTCCCAATATAGTCATGTCTGTTAGTTTTCGAAGAGTTTTTATTGATATGATTTGTCATGACATCACGAGGGGGTGGGGGGTTATCAAGGGGCAAGGGGGGGCAATGTAACTTATGTACTAGGGAAATTGGGCTTTATATTGTTACGTTAATCTTAATTTAATCTGCTTCGCTATTTGTTGATGGGGTGGGTGTGTCCCTCAGTGTCTGATCCAAGTGGCGCGTCCCTAAAATGGAGAATGAAATTTTAGGTGATGAGTGAAGGATGTAGGGAAATGGGCTTCCTGGTACTAAAGCTATAAATAATGTTATACAGACCAGCGGTTACGAGAGACAATGAGATGGTTTTATTGAGTGACTGTACAATGAACTCTGTTATCGGTATTGCAAGTGAAGTCCTAGAGAGGAGCTGCAGGTGTGTGTGTGTGCTCGTTGTATATTCCTTGTACTCGATGAATCAGCGCGTAGGTGTGTGTGTCGCGCCTCCGTGTGTGTAGATATGTGTATATGCAAGACAGTTGAGCTCTCCTATGCACTCCTTGCCTTGTGTGTATATTCAATTATAGGGCAGAAGTATATATATATAAGAAGAAGTCTGTGTTCTCGCTTCTACTCACTCTTGAAGTCAATCACGGCGGCACTTGAAGGTAAAAGTATAGGTATTTGTATATCCTCTCTTCGATTCCCTGGCAGTGTATGTTCACTCGCTAGCCTCTCTCAAGTCGAATACTGCGGAACTTGAATATAGATATAGGTATTTGTATGTGTATTCTGTGCACTTCTGTAGCAGTGTATGCTCACTCGCTAGCCTCTCTCAAGTCAATGCTCTTCTCTGTTGTTAATCACTGGTCATTTGCTATGTTTTCCCAGAACTCATAAGTTTCCCTTGTTCGTTGACTAATAGATTGCCTTAATTAGACTTAATTCTAACTAAAAATAAGAAAGATTTATGTAAAGAATTGAGTATCTATTTGAGAAAGAAAGATTGAATTTTTTCTCAAAATCAACTTGTGATATGAATCAATTAATTTTAAGAACTACATGCAATATAAACTTATCTATTAATATCTTTGATAAATGACCTAAATTCATGTTCTTAAAAATAAGAAGTTAATTAATTATTAAAACAAACTCCCGTTCAACCCACAGGACCATTGCAACATTAACTGTGTGATTTTTGGGGTGCTTCTTCTCTTTATCATCTTTAATGTAGGTTTCAATTAGAAATTCTGTGTCTGTCAGAAATTGAATCATATCTTTTTTTATTGTAAAATTTTCTTGATATGTGAACTTTGGACCTAATTTAAGAATTTGGCTGACCTCATTTGGCAGAACGACACTTGACATATTCAGGAGATAATTATCTTCAGTAGATAAATTAAGAGTATCATTTGCTAATTTTGTCAATTTATTGTTGACTATTTTAAAATTGTTATGGAAGTAAATTTTATAATTGTGTTCATGAACCTGTCTCAATAATTCTATCCTGTCTAAGGGTATTAGGCCAGACATATTAGACCATTGATCTTCCAACACACTGGTTTGATAATTTAGTTTACTATAAGTGGTTTTAATCTCCAGGTTCAGAACCGAAACTTGTTACTGGCCCCTTAGCCAATTCAATTTAAATAAATATATAATTTTACTTTTATTTATTTTTTTTAAATTTATTTATTGTCCCCGGGAACAAAGCCCATTTAGACAGCACATGTAAAGTGTTAGTAGCGTTAGTGAGGGAGCCGAGTTTTTAGCCGGTAGAAATTTTTATTTGCCAGCCAGGATCAAGCCCCGGCGTTCCGCTCCAACATCGTCATAATCAATCAATGCCGAAGCGGGGCCAGCACGTTAGCCGGCTCGCCTAACCCGACTCCCCAAAAATAATTTTACTTTTATTTAAACTTTATTTTCTCATTATTTATTATTTTTATTTCCATTAAAATTAATATTACCAGTTTGAGAAGCAAATTACTTCTCTCTTGTGATACTAACCTATAATTAAAAAAAAACGTTTACCCTATTAATAATATTATTTTGGATGGATAGTAATGGATTTAAAATTTTAGGATCTGTATTCGTTCGGTACCCAACAGAGGCAGCGCCATAGGTGACACTTTTAAGAACTTCGGGTACAATCTACCTCCTTATTTAGCATTCATCTGTTTATATTAACGTGTATTTTACTGAATCAAGAAGTGTTTAATTATTTTACTTTAACTTATAAAGTGAATCAATTGATGATGAATTCAAGTAAAAAAAAGTTTTCAAGTCCTCTGTGACGAACTGTAAAAACACTTCACAAAATTCCAACTATGAATTTTATTGTTTTCCTTCGGCTAATCCTAACTATCCACACAAAAGTTGACCTCACTTAGTTTCATACCATTCACTACATTTTATTAATTAAAATCGATTTAATGGGTAATTTTATCAAAGCCAGTTTTAATAATTTTATCCATTATGACATTTCATGAAGATTAACCTCAATATGGATATTTAAATATTTTTTCAAGCTATTATTTCAATTGTTTATTAACAAATTTATTTATTAGAGAAATCTTTGATTATTTTAGCTTTTAAATTTGTATTTTTTATGAAATTAATTATTTTTCGTAAATGCCTATTGCTTTTATACACTATTATTGTACCCGAAGTTGTTCTTTGGCCACGGATGGCGCTAAGCGCGGTTGCGCATGAAGCGAATACCTATATATATATATATATATATATATATATATATATATATATCTGTGAGATAAATCACGCATTATAGGGATAAGGAAAGGGAATAAGATTCTCTATTCTATGACCGAATCCTTTATCATTATAATCTATGACTACTTGAAACATACCAGCGCTTGGAAATCCATTCAAAAAAAGAATAATTAAGGCTAATAGATAGCCAATAATAATGATTAAGAATGCCGGATAGGAATCCATTAATCCAACGCTCACGAAAGAACTTGAATCGGCTTCACACTGCGGCTTGGTATTATAAAATCTTTTACTATTTCGAGCAGTCAATCCGGCTTCCTTCATTTTTTTAAAACTAAATTTGAACAATATTCTTTCGGTTAATCTCTTCATATAATAATAGACTTTATTTAATATAAGATTTTTTCTTACACTATGTGATAATTTTCCCTTAAAAATGTCCCCTTTCGTAGCCATACATATATTTCAAAATCTTTGTCTCCTACAAAAAATATTCCATCTCGTAGAGTACATTTCTCTCTTTCCTCCCAAGTATTTTGGATCTCCTAGATAAATAGGAAAATAATATTTTACAAATAAAGCCATAAATTCTGATAAAATTATATAAAAAGTGAAAGAGTAAGTGAAAGAAACTAGTAATATTGTGTTAAATACTTGAAATCCTGCAGAATGCGAAACGTGAAATGCGAAATTTCCTTTCCGCATTCGCGAAATTCCCTCTTTCATAGAATAAAATCCTCTCATTCCTGTCGATCCTTTTTTTCCAGTCTTGAGCATTCTTTTATAAATTGCAGTTCTAAGTGAATCTAACTGGCTATACTCCTAAACAAAACCAAGACGATTAGATATAGGTAATTAAAATTATTGGATAAAAAATACTTGGTAGGTTTCACATTAATAATAATTCTTAATGTGAAACCTACCAAGTATTATTTATCCAATAATTTTAAGAAATCCATCACACATCCACAGAATAAAAGATTTTTAATCACTTTTTGGAAACTTGTTTTTACTTTACCACACAGACCACGGCAAACCATGGCGTTTTGTTTCTACAAAAAGGCCTTAATGAGGGAACATCAAAAAATTTTATTTACAAGATATTAATTATTTTGACAAAATGCCTGTTAGTTAGTTCTCGTACGTTACCTAATTTTGTGTACGCTCTATAGCTGAAAAACTAGTGTGAACATCAAAACTAAATTTTACAGGTAGTTTTGGTGGATTGAGATTAAGATCTGATTAGATTTTGGTTGAAATCGAACCAAAAATTAAGAGGGGGAGGAGTTAAAAAATTATAAAAACTAAGTAAAATGAAGTAATCCTTAATTTTATTAAGGGAGAATGGTCTGGTTCTTGGTAAAACATTTTAAATAAAGTAAAGATTTTATTTTAAATGATAAAGATTTTCTTTAGGAGACGGACTGGTATAAATATGCAATTGGATGTTGATGAAAGCAGTCCCTTTATTTTAAATTTTAACAAGATTTCAAAAAAAATAACAAAATTTTCTTTACTTTAGTAATCCTTAAAATTAACTTATATAAAGGATCGTTGCTAGAACTTATCCAAAGTCATTAGTCAGATATCACTGGCTATTTGATGTTCATGTTGACTTAAGGTAGTTATTTCACAAATGCAAAAATTCAAGAAGTTTTTGAAACTTGGAATATAAGTCATTAAAACCATAATACACATACTGTTAAAATTTGAAGACGATTTACCACACCAAACATGATATAATTGCAATTAAAAATGACATTTTTTACATAGGGTAGATAGGGAAAGGGTGGGGATATGATCATTATTTTTTTTCATTCAAGGACTTTCACCATCTTGATGAAAAACTTATATTTGTTAGATTAATATATTCGGAGTGACTTAAAAAAATTGAAATTATTTACCACGTAGTTTTGATAAAAAACAAAAAAAAAAACCTATTTGGGCGGTTATTTTTAGTGGAGGCAATATAAGCAAAATGGCTTGGAAACAATCCGGCTAGTATGTGTGTATCCATATAGAGATTTCGTAGTGTGAGTGGACAGTCACGTTAAAAAAAATACCCTAAAATTTTAGTTCCTTTCATATTTATAGAGTGGTTACGAGGCTGTGTGGATTGTTACAAAAGGACCTCCTTAAATCAAAATTAATCATCAATTCTTATCTAATACTAGAAGAATAACCTTATTACGTTTCATTTTTGATGTTTTGACCATGAGTTATATTAAACTCATAGAATGAATAGATTTTAAAGAATTTAAAAAGTACTTCATTACTCTAGAGCAGGGGTTCCCAACCTTTTTTTACTCTAGAGCACATTCTAAAATATCGGTAGGGTGGCGGGCACCACCTATTTTAAATCGACAAACTCCTTCCATAACTTGTCGTTTTCCCATAATTTATTTTCTTATTTTCTTATAGTCATAATGTATTAATAAACAATAAACAAAAATGTTTCAAAATAATAAAATTATTTGGCATTTTTTTCAAATTGCATACACACAGAGAAATGTATTTACAAAACGTAAAGAAAGTAAACAAAACACACAAATACAAAGAAAACATTTAATTAAAAAATATAATAAAGTCAATGTGATCTTTCGCATTGCATTTCATTGGCCAGAGCTTCATAATTAGGAGCGTATGACGATAATCCTGTTAGCAGACAATCATAAAGATGCTCATCGGTGAGTCGAGATCTATATCTTGATTTTATTAAGTTCATGTTTGAAAACAATGATTCGCATAAATATGTCGAACCGAAAAATGATTCAATTTTATATGCCGCTTTTTTTCTCTATCCACTGTATTCCAAAAGTCCTCTGACATTAAGGATTTTAGCAAAATATCATTCTTAAGGTCCAAAATTTCTAACTCTAGTTCTTCTGTCTTACCTTGAACAAAATCTGCAATACATGCGGCTATTTCCATAACATTTATTTGGCAAGTAAAAGGATTGATACAGAAGGAAACTATTGGCTCAATATGTTTAAACTGCAAAAATCTCTCTTCAAACTGTTTTTTTAACTCTTGAAGATGCTTAATAAATAATGTCCCATTTAATTCATTGTCACCTAGCATTTTCTTCATATGTGGGAAATGCACGAGAGAATTGATCTGCAGATGTGATATCAACAAATCCAATTTAGATTTAAATGACTTTACAGAGCTTATCATTTCAGCTATGTTTTTGTCTTTACCCTGCAACTCCAAACTTAAAGAATTCAATTTTTTCATGATGTCTGTGAGAAATCCCAAATCAATCAGCCAGCCAGAGTCAGCTAGTTCATCATAATTTTCCTTTCTATCGTTTAAAAATGTTTTTATTTCTTCAATTAAATTCACAAATCTTGTAAGAACCTTTCCTTTACTGAGCCAACGTACTTCACAGTATGCAGAATAAGATCATGTTCTTTATCTTCAGTATCTTCTAACAGGGCCTTAAAAAGTCGGTGTTGCAAAGGAGCTGCTCGAATAGAATTGATTATTTTTGTAACTATTTTCATGACGTGTTCAAATGGCAAAATTTTACAACACAAAGCTTCTTGGTGGATAATACAATGGTAGGACATGAAGTTTGAAAATGAATCATCCTTCATGCAGAGGGCAATAAATCCTTTGTTTTTACCCATCATTGCTGGCGCCCCATCAGTGGTTATTGCAGACAGCTTGTGCAAAGGCATATTTATTGACTTGGCGTATGTTTTGAATGTATTATAAATATCCTCACCCCTTGTCTGTCCTTTCATAGGTAATATTTGTAACATATCCTCTTTTACTGTGTTACTAGACACCATTCTCACCATAACTGCTAACTGTGCGGTGTCTGATATATCTGTTGACTCGTCAAATTGTAGCGAGAAACAGTCACATATTTCCAAGTCAGTTTTTAACTGAGTTTGTATGTCTGTTGAAATTGCATGTATTCTTCTTGTGACTGTGTTATTTGACAACTGTAAGTCTTGTATTGCTGAGACAATCTCACGTTTGTTAGAAAATCCATCAGTTCGTGGCGTTCGTTCCATTCGTTCACTTCGGGTTTTCTGCGTGTACAAGGTGTGATGGGCAAATGGCACTAGCCGTTCCAGGCTAGCGTAAATAATGCAGTCTGGCTCGCCGCTAGACAAGTATCGAACATATTTAATAAACCTAGGCAGTCAAAAAAAAATTAAAATTCTAACAAATGAATAAAAATAAATCATATTTTAAAATAATGTTTATGAAAAAAATTCTGTCTCTGTCGAATAGTGAGAGGCGGGCACATACGAATCGTTCCGCGGGCGCCATGGCGCCCGCAGGCAAGGGTTAGGAACCTCTGCTCTAGAGTAAAGTACCTACTTTAAAACAAATTTTACTAAAAACTTTATTTAACATTTCTGTGATCCTCAAGATACTTAATTAGAATATTAAATTTCATCAGAATTGGTTAAGTCATTTTAAATATATTTGGAAAAAACTAAAAAAGTACTGGAATAAAGTACCTCATAATGTTTGTGGGCCGATTTGTACCAAAAGCTAATCAGCACTTAATTTTGTTAAATTAATTGTAGGTTTTCAATTTAATTTTATTCGATTGAACAATGTTGAAAACATTGTCGTCGAAATAAAAGGTAAGATCCATCCATCCCCACAGAATAAATGAAAAATCGAAATTTTTATCCTCTGGACGAGACCTCATGTAATTTTTGACAAAGCCATCACATGCTTAAATGAACCTAAATGAATACTACATTTTGTGCCTTTGATTGAGACCATGGGATCCATAGTCTTTCCCTAAAGAACCTTTGAAGTCGCGCGTTACTTTTTCCAATCTGATTCACATTGGATAAAGTAAAAAGAGAGTTATTATTTATTCGGAGCCCAAAAATGGGGGGTTGAAAAATATAACTCTCAATGAAGTCCTAGACACTTTAAACGATTTGAACCAATTTCGCATATGCACCCTAAACGAAATTATGAAAATGACTTGCTATGTGAAATTAATAGTGACCAAAAAAAGGGGGTGTGGTTCAACAATATTTTAAAACAAAAATCAAAGAAAACTGATTTAATAAAATAGTCTTATAATTAAAAGGAGATCAATGGGCCTAAAATTAAGAGAGGGGAAGTAATTATATTTTTTTTACTTAATAAATATAAGAGGGGGGCGCAGGTGTATAGTAAAGTGGCCACTTCAGCTTATTTTTTTAATCAATTCGATTTCCAACTATTAAGGTAATCGTTAATTTTACTTAAGATTTACAAAATAAAAGTATATTTTTTTAATCTTAGAGTTCAAAGTTTCAAGACCGCCTTAGAGGAATTCAATACTTTCACATATATCTAATATTATATAAAGCCTAGTTTATACGGACTCAGTACTTGCCATTAGTACCTATTATTCCATTTTCTATTGTAAGTAAGTATTTAGCAATAACTAACTAGTTAGTAGTGGTTCACACGTCTTTTTAACCGACTTCAAAAAAGGAGGATGTTCTCTATTCGACTGATTTTTTTTTTGTTTATGTTACCTCATATCTCGGCCAATTGTGAACCGATTTTGAAGATTTTGTTTGCATTGGGTTCAGTCTAGCTTCCGATTGGTCCCTTTTTTTCATTGGTATTAGACCTTTTTTGTTGGGTTTGTTCAGGCCTAACATCTTTGTTTATGAACCGATTTCGATGATTCTTTATTTATTGGAAAGGGGTCTTAGGGATGGTGTCATATTAATTTGGTCAAGTTCTGATGATATGATCAACGACGAAATAACGTAAATCTCCAATTCTTATGAGCAAATAATCGAAATTATAAAAGAAATAAAACCTTTTATAAAAAAAAAATCTTATAACATTCCATTTAAAACCAGCAAACGTTTTGAGAGAATTTCTATATTTATGAAATTGAATTTTAATATCATTTTCCTTGATTCATTCGCCTGACGCTTTCTCTTACAAGATGTATGCGAGCGTATTATATTAAGTCACTATTAATAACATCACTAAAAAGAGAAAAATAAAAAAATTTATAAAAAATAAAAATAAAACCGACTTCAAAAAATTAAATGCAACAAACAAAATAATAATAACTTAAAAATCAAAATAAAATCCACTAAAAGGTATAAAATAATTATCTTATTTAGTTACAACTTAACGACGAAATATTAACATGAAATTACTTGAAGTCGGTGCCAAACATATACATTTTATGAATCGCACTCTGACGGATCTTACTTAGTAGGTTTGGCGGGTACGCTCGCTTATAGGTATAGTTTGTTTGGCACCGACTTCAAAATGTAATTTCATGTTAATATTTCGTCGTTTAGTTGTAACTAAATAAGATAATTATTTTATACCTTTTAGTTAATTTTTGAGTTATTATTATTTTATTTGTTGCATTTAAGTTTTTTGAAGTCGGTTTTATTTTTTTTATTGAAAAATGTTCTCTACTTTATTTAATTAGTTTTAAAGTTGCAAGATGGCAATTCGAGTTATCAATCACCGCATTTTTAATCATTATTTGAACATTATTTTAATATCGTTAATAGAAGGGCTTGAAGAGGAATTGAAAAATGAAAAACGGGTGTGGACAAGGAATTTTTATTGTTTTTTCTGCTGTCCACTTTTCGGCCATTTCAATAAATCTACAAACAATTTTTTTGAATGAATTTATTACTCACTTATCACAAATTTACAATTAATTAAAAATTAAATTTAAAAAATTTATTTCACAAATTTATAAGGCCCTCTTCACTAGGCAATTCCCTGGAGTTTCAACGGAATCTCGCCGAGTATCGTCAATTTGAGTTGCCTGTGCGAAGTTCAAGTGAATAATGAATTTTAAATTATCATTGAATGTTTGATTAAATTTGATTCCCTTTACAAATAATAAAAAGAAAATCTAACCAATAATGATCATAATTATCAAATTCATTAAATATTTGAATTCCTAAATTGTATATTATTAAAATTGAAAAATAGTGAAAAATATATAGGTAGGGGAAGCTACTTGCCATTAGTAAATAGAAACCATTTCTATTCACTCGCACTTGCCACTCTACTAATACTAACCAGTAACCACTTATATTGTGTGTTTACACGACACAGAATTAGTGCGAGTGGTTAGCACTAATACTTAGAACTAAGCCCGTGTAAACTAGCCTTAATGAATAATGATGTAGATATAAGTGAAGGTAAATAATTAATAGAATTTTTAAATATATAAACTTACATTTTAAAAAGAATCTGAAAAAGTGAAAAACTCAGTTTATCTAGATACGAACCTTGAAAGCACGATAATTATAGTTAATATCGTGAGCACCAAATTCGAATTCATGATTCCAAAGGTCGTTTAATGTGCTAATGCTATTGCTAGTGCTTTGTAATAATACAACGATATATGCTGTATACGAAGTATATATGAAGATTATAAAGACTAAGAGAAACAAAAATATAATGCGTGTGCTGAATCCCATTATATTTACTGAACTCCCTGAAAATGTAATTATACGAATTAATTGTATTTAATGAACTATTGATTAAAATTCTCAAAGAGATGAAATGAGCATGGGATATTAGGATGAAAAAGAGAAGAGTAAACTCTAGTTTACACGGGCTTAGTACTTGCAGTCGTTTAAAAACGTTTTTAACCTGTAAACTTCTGATGATGGACTAATAATCCGAAATATATTGAGTTTGAATAAACCTTTCTGAGTTTTATTTCATTCACTGTGAAACTACACACCCTTTACTTTATTAATTAATATCATGTTTCACCGAAAACCTACACCACTTTCTCTAAGTAAAAAAAAGCACTAGTATTGGTTCACACGTTTCTTCTAACCACTGTAATTAGTGTCTATTGAAAGGTCCAAATGACAATTCGATTTTTCAATACTATATATGTGCTAGGGGAAGCTACAGTACTTGCCATTAGTAAATAGAAGCTATTTCTATTCATTCGCACTTGCCACTCTACTAATACTAACCACTTATATTGTGTGCTTACACGACACAGAATTAGTGCGAGTGGTTAGTACTAATACGTAGTACTAAGCCCGTCTAAACTAGCCTTTAATTAGAACCTTGTTGACAAATTAAGCCAAGGAGCATCATCCATGTCTCTGCATATGCAACCGACTCTTGGGGGTCTTCCGTAGAAATTTCATGCTCAATTCGAATTGTGTAATAGATTATAACAGATATGAAAACAATTACAGAGGCACAGGAGAGCCACACAGTCAATGAAAAAGGAAGAAGATAGATATTGTCGATGTACGAAAGAGGAGGCAATCGAACCATGAAAGCCACTCTACAACAAAAGATGCAAGTATAAAGATACAGTTTTAGCAAAATGAGTCTTGTTTGCATTATTCACATTGATATGTTGTCTTTACTTACCTATACCTAATGGTTATAGCCAAAGGAGTCATAAACCTCAATCTTAGATGGTTTATTAAACAAGAGCTGAGGCAAATATCACTTGTGCCATCTTTAAGATCACCCATTAGATCTGTCCATGTATCATTTGGATAATTAAATCCCCATCTCGGGTGTAGAGTTTTCTTCCAGCTTAAATTATCACAATCATTGAAATTATTATATTAATATTTTTAATGTGAATTGGTGGAAACATTAAAAATATTTCGGCACAATTTTCGTAAATTTTTCTAAATTTCTAATAGAAATTGAAGGGTTTGCTGCAAAAAGAAGGTAGCTCCATTCTATTGATGTTGGGAGATATTAACACTATCTTGTGCAAAAAAAAGCTTTTGTTTGGTACAAGAAGAATATAGCTCCAATCGTTATTTCCAGCGTTGTTCAACAGATGAAGCTGCCCGTCATTTTGAATTTCGCCGTCGTTTTGAATTTTTTAAACGTTTTTTTTTTGGTTTCCCAAAAACTGAAAAAATTGGATCTACCTCCTTTTTGCATCAAACCCTTCAATTTAGAAAAATCATCGATTCCTTTTATACATTTTGCATACGTATCCTCCCCTGAAAAAATTCTATCTAAAAATTATGTATAAAAACTAAGATAAGATCGTACTTACATAGGATTATGAAAATATTCCACGACATGTTCAAATAAGTAAACATTAGTTTTTGAATAATCATCAGTATGTTTGTCAATTAAATCATGAATATGGTTCGCGGATGCGGGATCTGCATACTTAAAATTATAAAAAATATATTAAATATTTTTGAAATTATTAGAATATTTTGAATTATTCTTCTTCCAATAATGAAAATTCTAAAGTTATATAATTTAATTTACATTAAAAAAATAAGATTCTTCATCTATTATTTTAGAGCTCGAACGCATAGCGGATTTTGCGGTCAATTTTAGTTAAGAGAAACAATAAAAATATTAAATGGACTAAATAATATTTTCTAAGTGCTAATTTTATTTATTATAAAAATCTCATAATTTTGTTAAAAACTTCAAACAATCATTGGCAGACGCTCGAGCTTCTTAGTTCACCGAAGGAATCCTTTTATTCAACGGGTAAATATTAAGCAGAAAAATTATTATTAAAAGTAGGACCTAGAATTAATCAGATTAAATTACATCTGATGTTGCTGTAACTTGTAGTGCAAACGCTTTTTTAAGTTCAGGCCTAAAGACACTCATATTCCAAGAATAATGAGCGCTTTGAGTGCATTTTATTTACATTGTTGTTGGAGATCGTGGGTGTGATAAATTTGTAGTGGGTTGAAAGAGTTATTCAGATTCAGATCAGACAACTTCTTATATGGTAATTAGTGTTGTTCTAGATCCCAAGATTCAGAGATTGACAAAACCAGGAAAAATCACTACTTATGGTAATATATGCATAATTTCGAATAAACTGAAGATGGCACGATAAATTCAGGCTGAAACGTCTTTATTCTGGGAATTTTATTGGACCTGGTGCATCCTTGCTTCGGCTTAATAGCTCCTTAAATCCACCTATATTTAGGATGTTAAGTAAAACCTCGACTGTGTAAGGTAACCAACTGGAATTAATCCTTTAAGAAATGAATTCGCTTACAACAATAGATGTATTGAGCAAGATTCCAGAGAGGTCAAATCGATCAGCATTGAATCGAATATTTTCCCAATTAAATTGTTTCTTGTACCATCTTCCTTTAGAAAATCCTTTCAGTGGAAACATTCTCTCCTGAAAATATATATTAATTAGAATTGTATTTTTCCTTTTATATCTATATATATAAAATCCTTTGTGTGTATGAACGCGATCGACCCACGCCTAAACCACTGAACGTATCGAAACCATATTCACACCATATGTTTGCTTAGTGCTGGGGATGGTTTATCTAAATTTTGAGCCAAATCGGTTTGATTTTATTTTTTATTTTTATATTTAATTGATTGACAGATAAGATCTATAGAAATAGAGCCTCTAAAAAGGCCAAGCAAACAATACATTATCCCTGTCCTGAAAGGTCAGGTCTTAAACAATGAAACCCCTCTTAACAAAAGAAAGGGGTATACAGGTAGTCAGGTCAAAATTTCAGAAACTTTTTTTTTTTTAAGATAATAAAATCTATTTTGAATACAGACATAATTTGATTAATATATATATATATATATATATATATATATATATATATATATATATATAATCCTTAGTATGTATGTGCGTGATCGACCCATGTCTAAACCACTGAACGTATCGAAACCATATTCACACCATATGTTTGTTTAGTGCTCCAGATGGTTTATCTAAATTTTGGGCCAAATCGGTTTGATTTGATTTCACACGATTTACATAATTAAATTAATTATTCCCAGGTAGAATGCCAATTGGGGTTTTAAAAAAGGTTTATCTTTTCTTTTGTACCCAGGCAGACAATGGGTGTGGGTTAATTCATTGTTTTCAAAGGCCTTGAAGAAGTATTATGATTATATTATAGATATATTTTGTTTTCCCTAAACTTTAGAATTAAACTGTTCACAGAAATACACCATTCTCTCTTAAGTAAAAAGAAAAATTTATATTTTTAAATGTGATTATTTTATTGTTATTAGTTGGCTAACCTGAGCCTGTCGGAAAGAAACATTCCAAATCTTAATCAATGTTTCTTATTCTAAATACATTTCCCAGTATCTCAGTGCATTACATACAACGAATCATGGTGCATGGCTAGCATTACGATTGTTAGAAGAAGATTCGCATTGGGATACAACTCTTGCCGATGCTGCTCTCGGTTCATCGCCACATCAAATACGATGTTTGTTTGCCATTTTATTGACAACGTGTTTTCCAACTAACCCGCCTAAATTATGGGGAAAATATAAGGCTTCAATGAGTCAAGATGTATTACATGCTCTACATAGAATTCGAGGAGATCCAGATATAAATTTCTCGACAGAAATATATAATGAATCTTTGATTAAGTTGGAAGATTTATGCATGATCATTTCGAATCAACCACTAATTAAATTAGGGATGCCATCAGCTAATCGGCCAGTAAGTGATTTATTTAATCGCGATATGCAACGTGAACAATCGTACAATGTTGATGGTTTAAATGCATATGTTCAAGCAAATGAACCAAAATTGTTACCAGAACAAAAATTACTTTATGATAAAATTATGCATGCAGTCGCTGCTCAAGAACATGGTTTCTTTTTTTGGATTCACCAGGTGGAACAGGGAAACATTTTTAATTTCGCTTTTATTGGCACAAATGACATCATCTGGAATTGCTGCCACTTTATTAGACGGAGGAAAAACAGCACATTCAACACTAAAATTATTATTGAACATTCAAACAAATGAAAATGCTGTATGTAACATTAAAAAGAATTTTTGGAACTGTACATAAATCAAAATTCATTCATGTATAAGAAAATATTAGAAAGAGTAAATCTATGCTTCGTCGTTGAATTATTTAACCTATAATCTTCAAACTAACGTAAGAGAGAAAAAAAGAGAGAATGAAATGAAAAGAGAGAGAGGAATACTAGAAGTTTCACTTCCATCGTTCGTAAGCTTGACACACTCAGAATTTTTATTTTGCTTTCGCAATGAGTTAGATTATTTCTTGAAGCTGATTTTTAATTAATAAAATACGAGTATATTTAATTAAAATACAGTTTAACAAAATTATATTGCAAAAAAACTTTTGGCCGTCTCAAGACGCTGCCCGCCAGGGCCACCTGCCTGGAGGGCCAAGGTGCAGATGGCGTGCCGGAGGCACGCCTGACGCAGCTTGTATATATAAACAATATTAGGTATAACTCGTTGCAATGGCTGTTGCTAGATTTTATTCATTAGGGTTTATTCTTCAATGTGATACCAATAATGGTAAGCATTGCAGCATAAATTCTCGAAATGGGATAGAAATTGTTTATTGTTCCACTATTTGACTAGAATCAATGGATATTTAAGTTTTAAAGTTGATATCTTCATTTGTCAAACAATGATGGTCAAATTTTCAAAAACGCAATATAGAATGTTTATAATTTTTAAGGATTTAGGTGTCGGTTCTATGTGAAACATTATAAGTAACTTATGAGGAGAATTTTCTGAACGTACTTTAACTTCTGGTTGTTGATGAAACTTTCTGAACTTACTCTTCTTTCTCAAAATTTTCTGAACGTACTCTCCTTTCTCAAAATTTAACTTGTTAAATGTTTTTACAAATTTGTATTCAGTTTTATTTGAACTCCTGGAGATGGGCTAATAACCCGAAATATATATCGAGTGAATCAAACTCAAATAAACATATATTTGTTTTAATATTTCCTTTTTGTGAAACCTAACCTAGAAAATTCTCCTCATAAGTTACATAGAATGTTTAATTGTATAAAGAATGCCAAAAATATTCTCTAATCTCTAATAGATAATAATTGAATTAAATTTTTTTATAAGCAAATAATAAATAATTTATTTAGCTAATTTCATTTATTTGAATTTTATAAAAAAATGTCTTTTCTTATTAAAGAATACCTTCTGAAAAATTTCCATGATATGGAAGGTTTGTAACCCTTCTGGAATCGCAATTAAAACCCTACTATAAATATGAATAAAAGAGTTGACTAGTCGAGGATCTGATAAGTCAGCGTCCAATAAAAACCATTTATTAGTAAGAGACCACAAATCATTTCGATTCACCTAAAATTTAACAAAACAATGAAGATACAAGTAGACAAAAATAAATTTATAGATTGACATTAATTTAGGCTAATAAGACATATTTTAATATTATTTCTTGTTAAAATATATTTTAATTATTCTAATTTTTAGAAACACTTCTTATACCTAAGTTGATAATAATTATATTTGGAGTACCTGTTCGATCACAAGATCAGATCCAGGACAAGAAAGATCCAGCACATTCAAAATAATCTCATTTCCTTTGTTTAATAAGGGCCATCGAGATACAAATACACCTGGGTAGTCCATCGGTTTCGCTAAAAGAATTTCATCAAACATTTATGTTATTTTATGATTAAGTGCAAATTATGGTGTTATTTTTAATAAATGATGGAAAATTATCCAACTCTCCATCTTCATAAGCCTATATGAAGTAATTTTATGTTCGATATAAAGCAAACTTAATTCAAAAGTCGACTCAGATAAAACATTTTTGGTCCTCCCTGCCTCCGAGCTCAGAAAGAACATACATTTTGAAATTTTTAAAAAATTTGACAATAACATTTTTAATCAAAATGAAAATCAGGGAATAAGGACCCAAGAATCGTTAATTTTATGAATATATTCTCCAATCGCAACGTTTCGTTCGTTCATTTGGACTTCTTTAGCCTCCAAAGGAAAAAAGATGAAGTAATTTTATTTCTCAAATTAAAATAAAATATGTAGATATTTTGTACCTGTATGTTATATTCGAACTCAGTTTTATAGAGGTTCCACTGTAATTTATATCAAGATTTAATAAATAAAGAATAAATCAACACTTATTTACTGTTTTAATCCAGAGTCAAACCCCGTCAAGCCCTTCTTATAACTTTGTCTTTGTGAAATGGTTCCAAGAAAAAATATAATTTTTTACTTTATTTTTTTTGAAAACCGCCTTAAAAATACTTTCATTGTGTATTGATGAAGGAATATTAAAAACTTGGAATTTATTAAAAAGAAAGGGTTTTACCGGGTCCGACATGCCCGGGTTATGCGTTCTAGGGTTAAATAAATAAAAATAATTAAAAACCATACATTTACTTAATTATTATTCTAACGAAATTAAACAAAAATAAGCTGAGGTGTTCTGATGTGGCCATTCACTTGACATTCTCATACAGCCTGGCCCCTAAAATTATTTATAATCATGTAAGGGGTTAGTTTTTGAATTTTTATACTTCTGGAGGTTCACTGATTATGTATACAAAATTTGGTTGATTTTGCTCAAATGGCCTAGATTTTTAATTTTTAACCCCCCCCCCCTCCATTTTGGGTCGATATACACCAAAATCTAATCAGCTTTTAATCTCAATGGACCAAAACTATGTGTGAAATTTGGTTTCGAAATTCAAACTAGTTTTTGAGCTAGCTCGTCCACAAAAATTTGGTAACGCACAGACTAACGGACAACCAGACAGACTAACAGACAATTTGACAAAACAATTATTATCTCGAAAAATATAATTTATTCGATGTTCACTTATTAGAACATCTTTGTAGAGCGAAATGTCATGATTTCGCTCAACTTTTTTAATCGAAATAGGTTCAGCCGTTTTTGAGATATTTTGAAAAAAAGAAGGAAAAAAAACACTTTTTTCATGCACGATTACAATACTTGACCATACCCTGTATGCTAAAGTAAAAATAAATAATGTTTAAATTTTCGTGAAAATAGAAACCACCCCTTTAAACAATGCTAGGCACAAGTATGAATTGCTTATATAAATATGTAAAAAGAATAATTTGATTTAAAATACTTCTAATTCCCTCTAGGCAGGCCCGTTATCAGCTCGGAGCGCGCCAACACCCGGCCGCTTTGGCCCAGTCGCTGGAGAACTCTTCAGCCAGGAGGACGAAGAGATTCCAACCCACGAGATTGGAAGAATTCAATCTTCGAATTTACCATGTGGTAAGTTGTTTTTACAGATTATTTTTTATTTCCTGTAAAAAGGTAGCTTTCCTTGGCTATTACCATCTTTGCTAGTTAAAATTTTAATACCTTTAATTTCTTAAAAACCACAATGAAATTTCCATCTATCTCTTTAATGAATTATTTAATCTACTATAAACCATGTGAGTTTGAATTATTTTTTAGTTATTTATTTTATATTTTTTTTTTCGTCTAGACTCTAGAAAATACGATCACTTAATACATAGGTACATATATAAATAAACTGCAACGAATCGTTGCTAAACTTTATCCAAATTCATTTTAATATTAATATGTTTATTCCTTTATTATTAATCAGATATCACTTGCTATTTGCAGTTCATGTTGACTTTAATTCAAAAATAATGATGATTTTCATTTAATAGTCGAGGAATAACCATTCTACATTGGATTTTTGACATTTCGGTTATTATTGGTAACCATTGCTGAAGACATGGAGGAATCGACTTAAAATCAAAAATAGGCATCGATTCTCATCTAATACTTGAGGAATAACCTTTATTGCATTCCATTTTTGATGTTTTGACTATTAATGGCAACCCCTACTGAAAACGTGGAAGAATCGACTTAAAATCAAAAAGACTAAATTCTTTTATGGCAAACAACTCAAGCTTAATATATATATATATATACTTACTTTCTGTTTCTCCTGAAGATTGGTTAGTCACCCGAAATATATATATCGAGATTAAAGATTCTCCAAAAATAAATTCGTTTTATTTTTATATCTTAATGTGAAACCTACCAAGTATTTTTTATCCAATATTTTCATCAATAGAATCTATTCGAAACTTATTTCAAATTTGATTTTTTTTATATATATACCTACCTTTTGGATTTTTTTTACAAGAGATGAATTATTAAAAAAATATGACATTTATTTTGTAATTATTTAAAAAATATAGAGAGCTATTACTAATAAGATTAAATTATTTAATTAACATTCATTTGAAATTAAATCATATATGAAAATATAATATAAGAAGACCCGTTAGCTCCGAACTTTCCAAGTATTTTACAAGATAAAGTTTATCTGTTTAAAAAAAAATATTAAATATTTTCAGAGTGAATTACTCTAGACGCGCCTATCGATTCCTCTTATTTATTTTTTAGATATGCATTAATAATAAATGTATTTCTAATCTAAAATAAAATGCATGCTTATCAATAGGAAGAGTAGATTAATTTCCATGATTTCTATAGAAATCTTTATTTGAAATAAATTTTACTTTTGAAAAAATAATATAATAATAACTAATAGATAGATTTATCATATTTTTTAAATATAATTTTAATTCTCTTAAACGTAATTATTTCTTTTAAGCGGCTGTTAAAAATGTACTAAAGTAGAGGTATATTTCCATATATTATATACGTAAGCCGGCGATAGAGTATTTTGATTTGCAAATTTATATAAAAATAATTGAATATAATTAAATAGAAAGAATATTAAAACAAAATAAATTAAAATCATTGACTAAAGAATAAATAAATACATAGTTGTTAGTTGTTTTTTCATATATCTTGACACTTGTCTTAGTTTTGCTTCTGTTCTCTCAGGCTTGCACTCAGTAGGGGATACTCCAGGTTGCCTAGCCTACAGGCTCTCTCGTAGATTAGCCTTTGAGTAAAGATGTCTGTTTCAGTGCTGGCGCGAGCTTTTATTCGAATGTACTATTCATTTTAGTAAAATGTACTGTAAAGGGTTCGAATGAATAATTTCTTAACAATATAGTTTTTTAGTAGACACCTCCGTTGGTTCGTCTATGATTATTGAGAAAAATGTTGTGTTGATAAGAGATACATTTTTTTTTGTAACATATGGTCCTATTTTTACTTTATCCAATGAGAAGCATGGGTAAAGTATTGTAATCGGTCTCGCGGCAAGCGTGACTTTAAAGGGTCCTCATGTAAAGACTACGGAAACCATGGACTCAATTAAAGTCACAAATTGTAGTATTCAATTAGGTTGAATTTTAGCACGTGACGGTTTTGCCAAAAATTGAATGGGGTCTCGTCGAGAAGTCAAAAAGTGCGATTTTTTCATTTAGTGCGTGCGGATGTATGTATGTTATCGTTTTTTTGGCCAACGATTTTTTCCACACCGTTGCACCGAATGAAATGAAATTGAAAACCTAGCATTCTTTTAACGAAATGAAGCGCTGATTAGTTTTTGGCACATATCAGCACACAAACATTAGTACTTTATTTCAGTACTTTTTTTGTTTTTTCTAAATATCTTGAAAATGACTTAACCAATTTTGATGAAATTTAATATCCTAATTAAGTATTTTGGGGACAACAAAAAAAGATTAAATGAAGTTTTTAGTAAAATTATATTTTAAAGTACTTTACTCTAGAGTAAGATAGTACTTTTTAAATTCTTTAAAATTTATTCATTTGATCGTTTTAATATAGCTCATTTAACCCAACTTAAATAAACATGGATAGGCTTCTCTCTGTGAAATGCTAAAAATTTGGGAGGAAATTTTACTATATAAGTAACCATAGCAACAGCGTTGTTTTCTCATCGGTTACCTTTGCTGAAGACAGAGGAATCGACTTAAAATCAAAAATAGCCATCGATTCTCATCTATTACAAGCTTGAGTTGCTTACCAAAAAAGAATTTACTAGTAGTCTTTTTGATTTTAAGTCGATTTTCCACGTTTTCAGTAGAGGTTGCCATTAATAGTCAAAACATTAAAAATGGAATGCAATAAGATTATTCCTCTAGTAGTAAATAAGAATCGATCGTTATTTTTTATTTTAAGTCGATTCCTCCATGTCTTCAGCAATGGTTATCAATAATAATCGAAACGTCAAAAATCTAATGTAGATTGTTTTTCCTCAAGTAATAGATGAGAATCGATGGCTATTTTTGATTTTAAGTCGATTCCTCCATGTCTTCAGCAATAGTTACTAATAATAACCGAAACGTCAAAAATCCAATGTGGAATGGTTATTCCTCGACTATTAAATGATAATAGATCATTATTTTTGAATTAAAGTCAACATGAACTGCAAATTGCAAGTGATATCTGATTAATAATAATGGAATAAACATACGAGTATTAATATTTCAAAGGAATTTGTATAAAGTTTAGCAACGATCCGTTGCAGTTTATTTCATTTATTTTTTGTAACATATGGTCCTATTTTTTCAATTATTATTTTTATAGTTTTCGTTCTACTTGCTTTAATACATATGGCAACGTCCGAATCTGCACAGTTTGACTTTATTAAATGAGGCAAGTGTTCCATCACTTTAAAAGATAAATCGCCTTCAGCTACAAAAGTTGCTAATTTTAATTCATATATTTTGTCTTGCAAATTGTTATTTAAATTAATTTTCTTATTGACTTCATCACATTCTGTTTTTGGGACAAATTATTATTTTATTAAATTAATATATTCCACTAGTAATATATTCCACTACTAATATATTCCATAGTTCCACGGCTGTGAAGAACAATATCGTCGGCTTTAAATTTTTTTACATACTAATACTGCCAAAAAGAAAAAGAAAAATTTACATCATTACAAAGTACCGTGTCCCAGATACTTTAGTGTGTAAATTTTCCAAGTATTGCGAAATAACAATATCACTTGTGATCCGTGTTTCTGCGCGGTAATTATTCATTCGTAAATCCTATTTATTATTGAAAATTTTTAGTAAAAGCATGTAGTTACGAAAATATTAAGTAGTTTTTATCCAGGGAGTTAAATTAGCTTCTGCACAAAGGCCCCTAACATATCAGCGCTGGCTGACCACATCATGGTTATAAAAAAAAACTTCTTCAACTTCATTTTCCGAATGGAATAAATAACTTAAAACAACACTTTAAATATTTTGTAAACTCATTCTATAAAATCACACGAAAAATAAAATGAAGCAAAGAAATTAGAATTAGAAGAATTAGAAATTTCATACAAAACATGGATAAAACTTTAAATTTTAATTATAAAAAATGTCTAAAATCAAAAAATCCATTTCTTTTTGATCATTAGATGTGTTTCTTCACGTCACACTATAAATGGTGCTCCGATAAAAATTTCAATCATCAAAAATCTTATATGCCTACTATCACATTTATAATTCTTTTGTAAGTTATCATATTATTTTGAATTTATTTTATTTTAATTTACTTATAATTAGTATTGAAATATATTACCAAAACATGTAAAATCATTAACCCCTGCAAATGCATGGTATATTTTCTTCCAATTAATCGCAAGTTCTTCTAATAAGTGCCGTTTTGTATCCATAAGAACATTAACGTTGATTCGCAATAATGGTAGAAAAAGACACAAAAGAAAGTAAAACTGTTTCGATAACATTTTACTAAAGCATTTCCCCACTCAATTTTCGTGTTTATATATATAATATATACCAGATATTGATTAATTACTAAAGATAAAAATTAGTATAATAGCTAGTATTTATATCAAGGTAATAATAGATTATGCCTTTACTCACCCTAAACAAGCTTGTAACCTTCAAAATAATAAGCCGATTATTATCTTTAATATGTTGATTCAAATAAGGGGGTTCGATTAAAAAAAAATACACCAGTATTTATCAAAAGTAATTTTTATTCATCTCTCGGAAAATGAATGTCTTGCAGACAAAGGAGTTGAATTAATAATAAACCAGTCTTTTATTTCGAAAACAAAAAAGATGGACTCTACTTATTAAGAACTGAATTCCTATTAGATTATTTATTTTGCGTCATCTTAATTTTTTAATTTTATTTAAACAGGGGTTCCCACCCCTTTTAGCTTCATGACATACCTCCCCCCATTTTAATGAAAAGTAATAAATCCCCTTGTGCATGATATTTTATTCACTTCTAAAGAATTAGAGCAGGTTTTATTATCTTTTATTGAGGTTATTAACTTGAGCATTTTTACTTTTGCCATATAATGCTAATTGTGTAACAATTTTTAACCCGTCTCCAGATATTTCAATGACGCACTCTGCGTCTTAATCCTCCTGTGGCCACCCCTGATTTAAAAAATACGACCTCAAAAGTTAACTAAATTAAAATAAAATTATTAAAATTTTGATCAATAAACTCATATAGTATTCTTTTCAAAAATCTATAGAAGTTAAAAAGCGTAAAAACTTAAAAATTATTATTACCAAAAAATCATTATTTTTACTTTGAGTAATCTATAAAAAATTATGTGCCTATATCAATTTAATACAGATGAAAGCATTGAGTTTCTCTCTAAATATCTTGTAAATTATATACTTTCAATTAAAAATTTTAATGATAATGGTTATAAACTGTTTTCAAAACATTTTGAAAATACTTATAAGTACATAAAAATAATTTTTATAAAAAAAAAAATAAAACCGACTTCAAAAAAACTAAATGCAACAAATAAAATAATAAGAACTCAAAAATATGTATAATAAAATGAACTAATAGGTATAAAATAATTATCTAATTTAGTTACAACTTAACGACGAAATTTTAACATGAAATCCCTTTTTGAAGTCGGTCCCAAACATATACATTTTATGATTCAAACTCGACGGATCTTACTTAGTACGTTTGGCGGGTACGCTCGCTTATATAGTTTGTTTAACACCGACTTCAAAAAGTGATTTCATGTTAATATTTCGTCGTTTAGTTGTAACTAAATTAGATAATTATTTTATACCTTTTAGTGGATTTGATTTGATTTTTGAGTTATATTATTTTATTTGTTGCATTTAATTTTTTTGAAGTCGGTTTTATTTTGTTTTTATAAAAATTATTTTTATTTTTCCTCTTTTTAGTGATGTTATTAATAGTGACTTAATATAATACCTTGAATGCATCTCGTAAGAGAAAGCGTCGGGCGAATGAATTAGAAAATGATAATAAAATTCAATTCATAAATAGAGAAATTATCTCGAAACGTTAGAGGGTTTTAAATGAATGTTTTTAAGATGTTTTTTATAAAAGATTATATTTATTATAATTTCGATTATTTCCTCATAAGAATTGGAGATTTACGTTATTTCATCATTGATCATTCCGCCTCTCTGGTGTAATGGTCAGAATAACTGGCTGACAACCCGGAGGTTTTGGACTATATCTAACTCTGAGATTTGGCTCGTGATCCCGGCTTCTTTTCCTTCTACTCTGTTCTTTTCACGATGGAGGGGCCAGCCCATACAGGCCTTTAGGGGATGCACCGTCTGGTGTATCTCCTTCTCACATCAATATCATAAAAAATTCAGAACTTGACCAAATTAATATGGAACCACCCCTAAGGTACCAATAAAAAAAAGAAGCATCGAAATCGGTCCACGTGGCAAAAAGCTCTCGCTCAAAATACATAAAATAAATAAATAAATAAATTTTTAGGTATCCTGACTATCTTGGAGCTATACTGATCCAAACACAGAAAGAATTATTAAAATCGGTTCATAAACAAAGAAGTTATGCCTGAACAAACATAACAAAAAAGGTCCAATACCAATGAAATTTATATTTTTACCATTCGGAAACTAGACTGAACCCAATGCAAAAAAAATCATCAAAATCAGTTACCATTGGCGAAGATATCAGGTAACATAGACACAAAAAAAAAGAAAAAATATTCAGTCGAATTGAGAACCTCCTCCGTTTTTGAAGTTGATTAAAAAAAATTCCACAAATTATAATCTGATTGAAATAAATCAAGACGATTTATGATTTTTTACTTTATTTACTAATCTCATTTTAAAAATTTTAAAGAAAATAGATATAAATCAGAGTTTCCCAATCTTTTTTGTGCAATTCCACACCTAATTCTTTCTAAAATTCTTATGTCCCCTATTTAACATAATATTCAAAAATTTTATTGTTCTCTGAAAAGAAATCACTAAGGAATTGTTGAGTAAACACAGTAACTAAATTTTCAAGACACAATTATAATATGAAATAAGTAGTTTTAATGAAATATTTTTCTAAATTATTTTAATTATTAGCAATTATTTATTATTTAAATTTAGTGAGGTCCTTGCTCTTGAAATAGATTTTAAGTTAGGCTCCAATTGATTTAGCTTCAGTCTCAAGTCTCCCCGTTGTGTTATATCCAACCGATGTCTTTTAAACCGACTTCAAAAAAGGAGGAGGTTCTCAATTCGACTGAATTTTTTTTTTCGTGTCTATATTACCTGATATCTTCGCCAATTGTGAACCGATTTTGATGGGTTTTTTGCATTGGGTTCAGTCTAGTTTCCGATTGGTCCCGTTTTTTTTCATTGGTATTGGACCTTTTTTGTTATGTTTATTCAGGCATAACTTCTTTGTTTATGAACCGATTTTGATAAATCTTTCTGCGTTTGGATCAGTATATCTCCAAGATAGTCAAGATACCTAACTATTTATTTATTTATTTATTTTATGTATGTTCTGCGAGAACTTTTTGCCACGTGGATCGATTTCGATGATTCTTTATTTATTGGAAAGGGGGTACCTTAGGGGTGGTCCCATATTAATTTGGTCAAGTTCCGATGATATGATCAATGAGGAAATAACGTAAATCTTCAATTCTTATGAGCAAATAATCGAAATTATAATAAATAAAATCTTTTATGAAAAAAAATCTTAAAACATTCATTTAAAACCCACAAACGTTTCGAGAAAATTTCTCTATTTATGAATTGAATTTTATTATAATTTTCTGATGATTGATTGATGAACATTATCGGAAAAGAGGTTTTTTTATTTAATTAGTTTTTCCTCTTATTAAAAACAAAGACTAAAAAGATGATCAAGGACAAACGATGGTGGAGAAGTGATCTCCGAAGTCGAAGCTCAAATAAAATGTATACATTAATTCATGTAAAATAATTGGTTTATCATTTTCTGATCGGATTAATGAAAAAGAGAGGAAATGGAATTGGAATAATTATCGGAAAAGAGGTTTTTTTTTATTTAATTAGTTTTTTCATCTTATTAAAAACAAGGACTAAAAAGATGATCAAGGACAGTCGATGGTGGAGAAGTAATCTCCGAAGTCGAAGCTCAAATAAAATGTATACATTAATGCATGTAAAATAATTGGTTTATCATTTTCTGATCGGATTGATGAAAAAGAGAGGAAATGGAATTGGAATAATTATCGGAAAAGAAGTTTTTTTAATTAATTAGTTTTTTCCTCTTATTAAAAACAAGGACGAAAAAGATGATTAAGGACAGTCGGTGGTGGAGAAGTAATCTCCGAAGTCGAAGCTCAAATACAATGTTTACAATAATTCATGTAAAATAATTGGTTCAATAAAATTAAAAAAAAAATATATCATTTTCTGATTCATTTGCCCTACGCTTCTTACGAGATACATGCAAGGTATTATATTAAGTCACTATTAATAACATCACTAAAACACACTCAAAAAAAATTTAGTTGTAACCAAATTAGATAATTATTTTATACCTTTTAGTACATTTTATTTTATTTTTGAGTTCTTATTATTTTATTTGTTGCATTTAATTTTTTTGAAGTCGGTGTTATTTTTTTTATATTATAAAAATTATTTTAAATTTCAAAAAGTTTCTAAAATTTTTCAAAATTTTACTTACTTTATTTAAAATGTTTCACCAAGAACCGACACCATTCTCCCTTAACATAATTATCTTTCTATATAAACGACTGTCATGAAACCATGACTTAGATCCAATTCTGGGCATAACCGAGTACAAATACGAACTCCTCGATTCTGAAGAGGAGTCCCAAAATTCTTGCCACAATTCAATAGATTTTTTACACAATTAATAGAATCTATATAGGTGAGGCCCATGTTCAAATGTGACCCCACTCTTGCCGATAAATTTATTTAATAATTTTTTTAATCTGATCAGGGTTTAATAACTGTAGACAGATTAAAACATATTTACAAAAATATATACCTCCAATTCAATATAAACTCATATAGTCAATATTTTATAAATTAGGATTATATGCCAAAAGTTACTTGTGGTATAATTTTAATTTTAGAATTATCTATTCGTTTCAGAACTGCAACTAAAATGATATTAACTTAGTATTTAAATATAATAATAAAACTTGAGCAAGATGCGAGGTAGGTTTCACAAAAAAAAGAAATAAAACAAAATTGAGTTTTTAATTATAAATATTAGCCCATCATCAGGAGTCAGAGAAAACTTTTCTCTGACTTCTGATGATGGGCTCACTCCCGAAATATATCGAATTAAAAACTCAATTTTGTTTAATTTCTTTTTTTTGTGAAACCTACATCGCATCATGCTCAAGTTGTATTATTATATTAAAATGTTTCATCTAGAACCAAAATCTAACTCCTTAAATGTTATAGTATTTAAATGCAGATGCAAGAAAAATAAGATTATAAAAATAAGTTAAATCTTAGCTATACCTAGAAGTAATTGTAATTTAATTTCTGTCAATGGATTCTTATGTGAAAATGCCCGAAAAAAAACGATGGCGAAAAGTCTATCACCCCTGAAGGTGGGTAGGTCTAATATGACAGATTTTACAAAATGGCCGCAGTATATTTTTAGGTTTAGAGCCAATAAGCCGTCCATAAATTACGTTACACGAATTTCAATATTTTTAGACCCCCTCTCCTCCCTCTGTATCACATTTTCATTGAGCTCCCCCCCTGTATTGTGTAGTCACACTATGACTTCTATAGGTACCCTATAATTTTCAGATTGGAATAATAATAACCTGAAATCTAAGAAATATATTTAAAAAAATTTTAAATATTTTAATTTGAATTTTGTGAGATTACAATTTTTAAGATCCCCGCGGGCCCACCTGTCACATTATGTCAAAAATTCGAGATTCCCCTTTCCCCCTTACTGTATGACGTAATTTATGGACTGGCCCTAAGTCTTAAAGTATTACAAGTAGCTTAAATATGTAAATTAGTAATATTTAAAGAATTAAATTGCGTAAATTTAGGTATATAAGAATGATTTTTAGTAACATTTTATTAGGAAAAATTGTTCTTAGATGACTGTCCAATTCTTACTGAAAATGAAATGAAATTGGCAGATGCATATTCGATTTATTAAAGAAAGGCTACCATATTTTGCTGCATATGCAGCATATACTCATATTGTGTACACCAGCTCTGCTCGCATTTATTTAGATAACATGATGGAGCTTGAAGTAAAAACATTGGTACCAACATAAAAGAGAAAATAAATTAACAGAAAGTGGTTTTAAAAAAACATTTATTAATTACAATTTTTTATTCGTGAAACTTATCCAACTTAATTATTTTAATATTAAATGTAATTTTCTTATATATATTTACTACAAAGCGGTAAACAAATTTATATTTCCATTTTGAGAAGAATTTACTAACTACCCAAACGGTTACCAATAAATATTAGGGGGTAGTTTTATGCGTAATTATTAATTCTATATGTCAAGCCTATTGATATTTTCTTCAAAAATAAAACAACAGAAATATTTTATTTCTAACTAATCTTTGTTTATTCAAAGTGAAAAAGCAATACGATAAATGAAGTATTTTTCATTGTCTATAAATGGAAAGTGTATAGTCTAAGCTAAAGTTTTTTTATCAAAACAAATTAAGGAAAAATGGCAAATTTACTACTTATTTCCAATACAAATCTGTAGATACTACATTATTAATAAACCTCCCGTAGTTGTTGCTCGTAGTCTCCGTTAGCGGAAGTCTCCGAAAGGCATTTTAGCATGTATATTATAATCTTTCTCAGTTGATAAATCCTCTTTCAATTTGTTTAAGTAAAATTTAATTTAGTGAAATTAATAGCATCTATTTGATATTTATAGGCTATGTAGAGAGAAATTATTAATATTTATTCAACACCACTTGCAAAGACGTGCCTTTGTCATGATGATATTTATTTTATTTTTCCATGATCTCGCTTCTTTAATTTGTTCGCCCTGAAAAAAGAATAAATAAGAATACATCTTGAAATCCAAGACAAATGTTTAGAAATTCATATGTCATAGGTAATTTTATATACGGATGATTGTTTCTCTTTTAAGAATAATACCCGTATGGAAATGTGTTTTTTATATAGTTGATACAATTTTGATGGCTGTATATGTATATAATTAAGTAATGGAGATGGATTCAGCCAATGGATAGCCTCTGCTGAATAAAAAACTCCCAATTATGGAAAACGTTTCGGCTTTAATTAAATAATGCCATCATCAGTTCCTAAGAGCTGAAAAAAGCGCGCGGACAATTTATTTATAAAATTAATTGTGTCGCTAATACTGTAAGATATAATTTTGTAATTAACAAGTTTGGATTTTCTGTAAAAAATTTTATTGTAATTTTACATGTGTGTTCTATCGCTTTTTTCAGCTCTTAGGAACTGATGATGGCATTATTTAATTAAAGCCGAAACGTTTTCCATAATTGGGAGTTTTTTATTCAGCAGAGGCTACCCATTGGCTGAATCCCTCCCCATTACTTAATTATGTTTTTTATATATTTGGATAAATGCGGGGTTTAAATTTACTTCAATTTTTTATATGCTTTCTCCAAATTTGAGAAAGATATAGAGAAAAACGAAGGACCGGGTTTATATCTATTGTTTAGCTTAACAACGAGGTTGTAAGGCTCGCAGCGAATAGGTTGTAAATCTATTCCACTAAACAATCGATATCAAATTATAGCTTCGATAAGGACGCTAAGTTCTTTTTAACATATATATACCTGTTCGAACTCTTAAGCTCAAAATTAGTATCTTTAATGATGGATGTCTATAGGAAAGAAATGAAAGATAAATTTCTCTTTAACAAAAACTATATTTTTTAATGTAAAATAATGAATGTGTTGATAAAACCAAAAGATAAAATGAAAACAAAGAAAATTAACTTAGATTGTATATATACGTAGATATATATACACTTTATAACTAAATACTTAAACTTTTAGACATATAATATATTTTATTATATGTCTAATTACAAATGAATGGTTTCAGTGGTGGTAAAGGGCAGCCTCTGAATTATCTTGGAGAGATGAATAGGTGTTCTTTTTGTCTCAGAACCAATGATGAATGCTTTTTGATGGTACCTTAGGTGTACCAAAACTGCAGCAGTGTATAAACCTGCAGTGTTTTATTTTAGGAACCTGTCAGAGAATTGATTATACCGTCAGTAATAATAAGAAACAAATACAAATAGATTATTATTAATTAGAGACCTTTTAATATATATTAGCACAATAAAGAGAAAACGGGTTTACTAACCAGGCCACTTTTAATGATATGCTTGCTTATTTCAACAAACTAACTTTTATTTAGTTATTAAACTAAATATTTATTGACTATGACGAAAAATATAGTCGAATGAATATACCAGCGTAAAAATGTGGTGCGATATTTATTGAGATGTTGACTCGAAGAAATTTGAAATAAGAAGGATGGCAAAATACGATATCAAAAGGAGGTTGGGTTCGAAAAGGATGCATGTTAGGGTGTTTCTAGGGCACAAAAATCCCTAGCGCCGAGAAACCGAATTGGCGTGGATTTTGAATTTTCTATATGATTACTTATATTTAACCAATATTTTTGAAAATATATTAAAAATATAAAATTTTTGTGTTAAATTTATATAAAGTTTATGTTTTCTATATCTTCTTAAAATATAATTATTTTTTATGTCGCTCTATTATAAATTTTATATAAATTTAACATAAAAATTCTATATTTTTATTATATTTTCAAAAGATATATAAAAAACATATTTCGAAAATCTATTTATTTCCATACGGGTACGAGGGGTGGGACATGATTTATTATAAATCATAAAAAAATTTAATTGAACTAAAAATTATGTAAGAGATTATTTATACTCTAGTGTGGCCTATAAAATGTGAATTAAGGCGTTGGAGGAATATTCTACTTAAAATAATTTTATTATTATTACGTTTTGTAATTCATTATTTTTCTTACTAATTAAAAACGTGTTCCCCAAACAGGAACGAATTAACTTTACAGAAGGCATAAAAAAGATTTTTGTAATGAAATTTACTAAATTTAACTTAATTTGTAATGAAAATACTTCAAATGATAATTAAAGAGCTTGGTAGGTATAAATATGTTAATTTAATAATAGGTAAATCTTAGGAAAGTCTTCTTAAATTTTATCTCTTGTATGTTATATTATATAACCAAGTATACAATATCTTTATCTTCGCAAAACAGTCTCAGATGAAGATTTATTAAAACCATTGAACAACGAATGACATGTTTTTCCGGCTAAAAAATTCTAACTTAACATGTTCATTCAGTTAACTCTTCAAATCGTACCTGTCCAAGTTTATGTTTTTTAAAAATTTGAATCCTAGTAATTTTTTATTTATAAAAACGGCTCTAATGATTTTGAAAAACAAAAACAAATGGTAAAATCTCAACTATTACAGATAAACAAAAATTTCATTTGTCATATAGAAAAATCAGCCATCATAATAATAATAATGCAAATAATATAAATAATATAATTTTACTTTTATTTATTTTTTTTAATTTATTTATTGTCACCGGGAACAAAGCCCATGCTGTCTAGCACATGTAAAGTGTTAGTAGCGTTAGTGAGGGAGCCGAGTTTTTAGCCGGTAGAAATTTTTATTTGCCAGCCAGGATCGAGCCCCGGCGTTCCGCTCCAACATCGTCATAATCAATCGATGCCGAAGCGGGGCGAGCACGTTAGCCGGCTCGCCTAGCCCGACACCCCAAAAATAATTTCACTTTTATTTAAACTTTATTTTCTCATTATTTATTAATTTTATTTCCATTAAAATTAATATTACCAGTTTGAGAAGCAAATTACTTCTCTCTTGTGATTCTAACCTATAATTTAAAAAAAAAACGTTTACCCTATTAATAATATTATTTTGGATGGATAGTAAGCGATTTAAAATTTTAGGATCTGTATTCGTTCGGTACCCAACAGAGGCAGCGCCATAGGTGACACTTTTAAGAACTTCGGGTACAATCTACCTCCTTATTTAGCATTCATCTGTGTACATTAACTTGACTTTTACTGAATCAAAAAGTGTTTAATTATTTTACTTTAACTTATAAAGCGAATCAATTGATGATGAATTCAAGTAAAAAAAAAGTTTTCAAGTCCTCTGTGACGAAATGTAAAAACACTTCACTAAATTCCAACTATGAATTTTATTGTTTTCCTTCGGCTAACCCTAAATATCCACACAAACGTTGACCTCACTTAGTTTCATACCATTCACAACATTTTATTAATTAAAATTGAATGAATGGGTAATTTTATCAAAGCCAGTTTTAATAATTTTATCCTTTATGACATTTCATGAAGATTAACCTCAATATGGATATTTAAATATTTTTTCAAGCTATTATTTTAATTGTTTATTAACAAATTGATTTATTACAGAAATCTTTGATTATTTTAGCTTTTAAATTTGTATTTTTTATGAAATTAATTATTTTTCGTAAATGCCTATTGCTTTTATACACTATTATTGTACCCGAAGTTGTTTTTTGGCCACGGATGGCGCTAAGCGCGATTGCGTACGAAGCGAATACCTATATATATATATATATATATATGAGAGAGAAATCACGCATTATAAGGATTATAGGGATAAGGAAAGGGAATAAGATTCTATATTCGAATCCTTATCATTATAATCTATGACTACTTGAAACATACCAGCGCTTGGAAATCCATTCAAAAAAAAGAATAATTAAGGCTAAAAGATAGCCAATAATAATGATTAAGAATGCCGGATAGGAATCCATTAATCCAACGCTCACGAAAGAACTTGAATCGGCTTCACACTGCGGCTTGGTATTATAAAATCTTTTACTATTTCGAGCAGTCAAGCCGGCTTCCGTCATTTTTTTGAAACTGAATTTGAACAATATTCTTTTGGTTAATGTCTTCATATAATAATAGATTTTATTTAATATAAGATTTTTTTCTTACACTATGTGAAAGTTTTCCCTTAAAAATGTCCCTCTTCGTAACCATATATAAAGTTCAAAATCTTTGTCTCCTATAAAAAATATTCCATCTTTTAGAGTACATTTCTCTCTTTCCTCCCAAGTATTTTGGATCTCCTAGATAAATAAGAAAATGTTTGAAAATTTATTATTTTACAAATAAAGCCATAAATTCTGATAAAATTATATAAAAAGTGAAAGAGTAAGTGAAAGAAACTAGTAATACTGTGTTAAATACTTGAAATCCTGCAGAATGCGAAACGTGAAATGCGAAATTTCCTTTCCGCATTCGCGAAATTCCCTCTTTAATAGAATAAAATCCTCTCATTCCTGTCGATCCTTTTTTTCCAGTCTTGAGCATTCTTCTATAAATTGCAGTTCTAAGTGAATCTAACTGGCTATACTCCTAAACAAAACCAAGATGATTAGATATAGGTAATTAATTGAAATTATAATGGTGGTTCACACGTACGCATCCATAACATCCAGAATATTTTTTATCACTTTTTGGAAATCCACATAAACGATTAATTTAGTAAGGGTTTAAATAAGAGACGTGGAGCTTTACTTTATTTCTCTTTATTTATGAACAAGAAGAAAAACAAAATTGTAATTGATTGATGTACTCGGACAAGGCTGATTTAATATTGTGAATATTGTTTGTCATTGTTTAGCTCTGAAGATGGCAAAAACCAATAGCCGAAACGTTAGCGCGAGTTCATAAATAAAAAGAAATAAATGAAAGCTGCACGTCTCTTATTTAAACCCATACTATTAGGTTGATGCATAATTATGGAACGTTTTTTAAAAATATTTTTATTCAGCAAAAACAATAATGAAATTTAATAAAAACATGTTTAAATGATTATTCGGGAACGTATTCACCATCTACTTCAATAACTGCTTCCCATTTGCTTGGCAGTCGGTCGATTCCAAGGGCGAAGAGGTCACGATTCTTGGAGGCAATCCATGCTTTGACATCGGCCACCAAGTCATCCAAATCGTCGTAGATCTTAGTCTTTTGCCAGTTTTTCAAAGAGCGGTTGATGTGATAGTCCGTCGGTGCTTCGGTCGGTGAGTACGGCGGATGTGGGAGTAGATCTCAGCCCTTATTGCCGATAAATTCGACGATCCGGCGCCCAATATGTGGACGTGCGTTATCGTGATGGAACACGATGTGGTTCTTTTTGCGCGGTCTTTTTGCCTCGATTTCACCGTGAAGCCTTGTTTTTGTCGGAGAGTTCGTGGGGGACCCATCCAGCCAATTTCCATACCTTGCCAATCTTTTTGAGGCGTCGAACGATCGTTGATTGGTCAACATTGAAGTCTCCAGTCAGCATTCGTGTTGTAAGGCTTTCATCCTCTTCCATGGCTGTCAGAAGTGCCTGATCATCAAAATCCGATGCCCGACCTCTTTTTTTTCTTTATCCTCCAAACTAGTGTCACCCGATTTGAAACCACTTCCGTACTGCACTATCAGTAATTGTTCCTTCGCCAAAAAGTTCGTTGAGATCGTGAAATGACGCCATCCTTTCTCGTATTGGTAGAGCATAATATGACGAATATGAATATGGTTTTCGACACGCATTTTTATTAACTATAAATAGAGAAGATTGTTTTTATAAAAAATAAACAAAACGCCATTTTTGACTAAAGAAAAACGCGCCAATACAAATGTTCGATAATTATGCAACAACCTAATAAAATAATACAACTATAGCTATAAAGAATTCCTAAAATACCATAAATGATTAAGCTTTAACGTTTATGTGGTTAGCTTGAAATAAATGAAGGATATTTCAGTCGTTGAACATATCTATTATATTGGATATCATTCTTATAGAATTAAATGTGACGGAATTACATTTCCTTATAGTTCCTGTAGGGTAGGCAACCAGGTGTGAATTTGGGTGGATTAGAATGCAGAGATTCAGGCTTTCTATGATATGGAATATTTCAATATCCAATCGGTAATTGACCCCTTGAGAAATAATAGATAAAATATTTATAATTAAAAAGACTGATGATGGATACCAAGCCTTCGAAGCTATAGTCTCAAACAAATAAAGTATATATACCATAGGGGAAAGTTGACAAAATCATACCACTTAACAAATTATGCATAATGTGAAGTTCTGGTAAGTCTGTCTGAGAATATATCTTAGCAACTTTATAGAAAAATATTTAAATAACCTGTGTACCACATTAATGCATTTATGGTATATTTTTAAAGAGAGATTAAAAAGCGAACGATATCTATATTCAATTCCCGGGATAAAGTTTTAAGAATGTATAATTCTATACACATCTTTATACAATAATAAAAATCAAATGTATTAAATGATTTTATTAAGATATTGTCATTTGAATAAATTCTCTGCAAATACCACTGTATCACAGTTTCCTAAGTTTATTTCTAAATGAAATAATTATAGAAAATTGAGCTATCAAAATTTGTATTTGTGGGGTATTTGACCCTGGCTCCACTAAGCAGAGAGTAAGCGAACGAAGCGCACCAACGATTTGGACAAATTAAATTAATTGAAAAAAAATAATTAGAATTTTGAAAATCTGTTTAAGCTAGTATATGTTAAATTAAAGTGTAAGCTTGCGAATGGTGGAAGAATTTTTAAATTTGGTACACTACTTCCTGAGATTAACTTAGTCAAACAAAAATATTTTTCATCTTTATATAGTAGTAGTGTAGATTATATATATATAGTAGATATAATAGTCCAGTCAAATTGTGTTTTTATCAGGAAAGTTTTGGGGTAGTTCTGATTTTTTGCATAAATATGTTTTTGGGGCTCTGAATCCATATCTGAGGTCTCCCAACAAAATTTCGTGACGCAAAATTAGTGAGTGGTTTTCATTTTATTAAGGAAAAATTACGATTTTTTGCAAAAAATTGCAGTTTTTCAAAACTTCAACCTCATTGCGGCACGGATTACCATTTATCCAATTAAGAAGAAACTTTGTTTGAATGTAGCAAATGTAATCTAGTTTAAAAATGTATAGAGTGGGATTTGTCGAAAACGTGCTCCTTCGTGGTAAAATATCGAAAAAAGTGCGAGATTTAGGGTGATCCGGGGGGGGGGGGGGGGGGCTGCCGATATCGAAAACTTGAATTTTGCGCTTGAGCCCGAACGGTTAGTCGGAAAAAACTAAATGATGAAATTTGTAGGAAATTTTATAAACTTTCATCTTGAATAAGAAGGTTATTTACGAAAGGTTGATAGTTTTAGAGTTATAAACAAAAAACTGCCAAAAAATTGAAATTTTTACATTTTTTTGCATTTTCTACAATGTTGCGTGTATTATCATTGGTATCACTGTCGGCAACCAGCAGTAATGTTGGTAGCAATATAATACATTCACACATCTTATCAGTTAATAATAATACATTGCGTCACCAAATTTTGATGGGAGACCTCAGATTTGATTTCAGCGCCCCAAAAAACATAGATATACAAACAATCAAAACTTTCCCCATAGGGGCCCATTTGAGCACAATTTGACTGGACTATAAGTAAGTGAAGGTAAAGAATGAATAAGTTTTTTAAATATATCTCTTAAATTTTAGAAGGGATCTGAAAACGAGGAAAAACTCTGTGTGAGTAACTAGATACGAACCTTGAAAACACGATAACTATAGTTAATATCCTGAGCACCGAATTCGAATCCATATTTCCAAAGATCTTTTATTGTGTTAATGCTATTGCTAGTGCTTTGTAATAATACAACGATATATGCTGTATATGAAGTATATATGAATATTATAAAGACTAAGAGAAATAAAAATATTATCCGTGTGCTGAATCCCATTATATTTACTGAACTCCCTGTAAATGTAATTATAAGGATTAATTGTTGTATTTAATAACTATTGATTAAAGTTCTCACAGAGATGAAAGGAGCAAGGGATAGTAGGTTTAGAAAGAGAAGAATTAATTAGAACCTTGTTGACAAATTAAGCCAAGGAGCATCATCCATGTCTCTGCATATGCGACTAACTCTTGGGGATCTTCCGTAGAAATTTCATGCTCAATTCGAATTGTGTAATAGATTATAATAGATATGAAAACAATTACAGAGGCACAAGAAAGCCATACAGTCAATGAAAAAGGAAGAAGATAGATATTGTCGATGAACGAAAGAGGAGGCAATCGAACCATGAAAGCCACTCTACAACAAAAGATGCAAGATAATATCCAATTTTAGTCTTAATTGTATAATAATCACATAATAAATTTTTTTATAGAATATAAGCTGTTCTGATCACTTATTTAGAAATTATTTAAGATTTTCGTGTTTTTCAACGTGTTGATGTAAGGAAAGCCTATTTCAATAATCATCATCATTGAGTATACAGTCCTAAGACTGGTTTGATGCAACAATCCGTCTCCACTCGACTCTGTCCCCCGCCAGCTGTTTGACCTCTCTAAATGTCTGGCATCCCATATCCCCAATTATTTGGTTAAAATATTCTAATCTAGGTCTTCCCCTTCCCCTTTTCTTTCCCACCTCCCCTTCCAAGATATCCCTAAGCAGTCCCCCATGTCTCAGTGTGTGTCCCATCATCTGACCTCTTCTCTTCTTTAGACTCTTCCACAAGGTTCTTTTTTCTCCGATTCTTCCAAGAACTTCTTCATTTGTAATTTTATCCATCCATTTGATATTCACCATTCTTTTGTAGCACCACATTTCGAAAGCCTCTAATCTCTTTCTGTCCGCTTCTCTAATTGTCCAGGTTTCACACCCGTACATGGCTATGCTCCATACATATGTCTTCAATAGCAACTTCCTGTTTACTAAGCTGATTGAGGAGGAGCATAGTAGTTTTTGTTTTGAATTAAACCCCATTTTTGCTTGGGCAATTCTTGATTTAATTTCGTTTTCGCTCCTCCCATCCCATGTTATTTTACTTCCTAGGTAGCGGAATTCCTTAACTCCTTCTAGGTTTTCTTGGTTAATTTTGATGCATTCCTGTCTCGTTTGTTCTTTTTTTGTACATACTAGGACCTTGGTTTTATTCTTGTTTATTTTCATTTTGATTTCTTCTATTAGGATTTGGTTAATTCCATTCAGGGCGTCCTCTAATTCTTTTTTATTGCTTCCTAGAAGGGCAATGTCATCAGCAAATCTTAACATAGCGATTCGCTTCTTCTATGTATAATTTGAAAATCATGGGTGACAGCACACATCCTTGTCTTACACCTTTTTTTATTTTGGCTTCTCTTTGCTCATCTCCAATATTTATAATTGCCATCTGGTTTTGATATAGATTGTAGATTAGTCCTCTCTCCCTGAATTTTTTTCCCGCCTGTTTTAAGATTTTAAACATAATTTCCCAATTGACGTTATCGAATGCTTTTTCTAGGTCTATGAATCCGATGTAGACAGATTCTTCCCTGATAAAAGCCCTTTCTATTATTAGTCTAAGAGAGAGAATTGCTTCTCGGGTTCTTCTTTTCAATAAACTAAATACAAATTCCTAATACATACGATTAGCAATAACCCTTTAAAACAATGTGATTGAAGCTTTAAATGTATGTGTCGAGGTAAGAGATAGGGTTACTTGTTTAACCTGCACCGTCGCATTTACAAAATAGCGTCAAAGAGGAGACAGTAGCCTCGGGCAAATAAATTCAGAAAATGAGCTAACAAATGCTAATAATTTTTGGATAATTGTACAATTAATTGAATTGAACAATTTAAGTTAGAAAATAAGTTTTGTGATTAATGATAATATTGCTTTCATGTTAAAAAATAGACATTTATATACTTTAAAATGCAGTCAAACACCAAGTGGGCATTTTGCCCTGTCCAGTAGGGAAAAGTGGCCATTTGATAGGAATGCGGGAAATTTCCTTTTTGGGTTTAGTAACAGACATAGAGCCAAAATATTTTTTTCTATAAACCTAAATAATGAAACTAACTTATGTCAAAATTTCATTTCTTTTTTTCAATTTTTACTTATTCAAAAAATAATAATATATTTTTCCCTAGCCTGGCCACTATGCCCACCCTTCCTCTATATGTGTTTTTATTGGGCGGATTTAAAATACATACATTTCTTATAGATTTAACAGCATTGGCGAAGGTGTTTCATCGTTTTCGCTATTTTATAGATACTATGACGTCATGTGCTTTGATGAGTTAAATTCAGTCATTCCCCTAAAAGCATGCTTTGCGCGTAGCACTCGTTTTGCAGATTCCTAACACTCTTTCGCGATTAAATTGGAAAAGAGTCGGACCACTTCATTCGTCAATACATTCGTTCCCATGACTTCGTCTTTCCCGTCACTTATAATTCTTATAACATCCAAACTATCAAAACCAACCAACCCGAGTGCACAAACACCTTCGCCTCCACCTTTTCGATTGATCAATTTTCCCTTCTCTTCGGTAATGCAAGGGTCTTACAAAATCCAAGGGGCTGCTTCTTCCTGGTGAGTCCCTTCTTGCATTCAATATTTCATTAAACAAAAAATTTCGCAACTAAGTTAGAGGGTTGCAATTTTATTCATATATATACAGTGGGTGGCCAAATTATTATACTCATTTGAAAAATTATACCTTTCATACGTTTTTATGGGTTTAGGTTACTATTAAACTCATAATATCGTTCCAATTGTTATCTTTATAGGTTTATTAGCTTAGGATAATACAAATGCAATAATACAAATACAATTTCAATATTTAGTGAATCCTCCCTTTCGAGCAATTAAATTTTGTATGCGTTGAGGCATGCTGGCAATGCATTTTTTGGCTATTACTTGAAATGCAGGTGTAGTGTGCGATGGTTTAATAATATTTTCTATCAAGTCACTTTTGTTGGAAATTATTTTATTTTTAGGGTCACGACTTCTCTGTAAAGAGGATTACGACTTTAGAGAATAATTTTATCTTTGCGAATTCCTTTTTTTAGGGCCGCTCATACTTTTTCGATTGGGTTGAGGTCTGGAGAGTTGTCAGGCCAGTCCAAAAGGGTTATTAAACTAGATAAATACTAGATTTTTTGAAAAGTTTTAATAAAATATATTTACTTGATAAAAATAATTTGAGTATAATAATTTGGCTACTCTACTTTATTTATTACCTACATGTTAAAAATTATTCATACTCATATGGTTTTGTCTTTACTTACCTATACTTAATTGTTTTCCCCAAAGGAGACATAAACCTCAATCTTAGATGACTTATTACTAAAGAGCTGAGGCAAATGTCAGTTTTTCCGTCTTTAATATCACCCATTAGATCTGTCCATGTATCATTTGGATAAGTAAATCCCCATTTCGGGCGTATATATTTCTTCCAGCTTAAATTTTCAAAATAATTAAAATTATTGTGTATGTTCGATATACATATTAATTTTTTAATATGAATTGGAGGAAACAGTAAAAACTTTTCGGTACAATTTTTGTAAATCTTGCTTAATTTCTAATAGGAATTTCAGAAAACCATTGATTCTCTAAATAAATTTTGCCTCCGTATCCACCTCTGAAAAATTCTAGGTAAAAACATAAATTGAAAGTTTTTGCCGAGAGTAACAGAATTTTTATATATTGAAGGAGACAATAAAAGAGTGTGTCTTCTGCTGGAATTATAAATTTTATTTATTTATAACGAGACTATAGTTTCGAGGGCTTTGCCCTCTTCATCAGTCTATTACAATGTATATATTTTCTTAACCTAACCACATGAAAGATTTTAACCTTTCATTCATAAATTAATTCCTGTGAATACATTGTAATAGACTGATGAAGAAGGCAAAGCCCTCGAAACTATAGTCTAGTTATAAATAAATAAAATTTATAATTCCAGCAGAAGACACACTCTTTTATTGTCTCCTTCAATAAAAACATAAATATTATATACCTATAAATTAAAATAAGATCGTACTTACATAGGATTATTAAAATATTCAACGGCATGTTCAAATAAGTAAACATTAGTTTTCGAATAATCATCAGTATGTTTGTCAATTAAATCATGAATATGGTGCTCGGATGCAGGATCTGCAAACTTGAAATTATAATAAATATATTAAATATTTCGAAAATTATTCGAATATTTTGAATTCTTCTACTCCCAATGATTAAATCCATTATCAAGGATGATGAAAATTCTAAAGTCCTGTAGTTTAATTTACATTAAAAAAAAAATTCTACATCTACTATTTTAGATCCCGATCGCATTATGACTTTAAGGGGCAATTTTACTTAGAAAAATATATTTTCTAAGACATTTTTTCCTAACCTTTTCAGTTTTGTCACCCTTATATCCAAGCAAGCCATGTGTCTTTACGCGACTGTTTACTATTGGTTTTTCTAGTAAAAAATTTCAGTGTTCTTTTAATTTCAATTTGTAGAACTTTAATGGTGTAAATATTAAAATTAGCTAAATAAAACCTATGACAAAAAAAACAAATATACCCTTAGGACTAAAAAATTACTCTGCATTATTATAATAATTAGGATGACTACCCCTTTCAAATAACTTTTATATCCCCCTAGGTTAGGAACCGATTTCTGACTGCTAATTATTTATTATAAAAATCTCATAATTTTGACAAAAACTTCAAATAATCATCTAAGTATATTCTATAATAAACACATTGGCAGCGTTGAGCTTTATATTTCACTGAACGGGCCCTGGGTGGCTAAATATTAAAACTTTTCAATTAAATAAAAACCGAAAGATTTCAATTTGCTTATGGTAATAGATTCAAATAGTAGGAGACGGACTGGTTAATTTAATATTGTCGGATTTGAATGAGTCAGTCCAGATTCAAAAGAATAGAAATAGGTAATATCTAACACGATGTCATTTAATTAGACAAACCTTTTTTCTCTTTATTTTTTTTTTTCAAAGCCCGACGTTTCGGAGGTTTTTTCCTTCATTTTTCAAAACCCTGAAAAATGAGTGAAAAAATCTCCGAAACGTCAGCTTTTGAAAAAAAAAAATAAAGTGAGAAAAAAGCTTTGTCTAATTAAATGACATCTTGTTAGATATTACCTATTTCTATTGTTTTAAATCTGGTCTGACTCATTCAAATCCGACAATATTAAATATAGTGAATATTTGTGAATTAATTTTCTAGTAACCGCGAGCCGGATGGAAAAGTTTTAACGGCCGAATTTGGCCCGCGGGCCATAGTTTGGGGACCCTGGTCTAAGATAACCAACTGGAATTAATCCTTTAAGAAATGAATTCCCTTACAACAATAGATGTATTGAGCAAAACTCCAGACAGGTCAAATCGATCAGCATTGAATCGAATATTTTCCCAATTAAATTGTTTCTTGTACCATCTTCCTTTAGAAAATCCTTTCAATGGAAACATTCTGTCCTGAAAATATATATTAATTAGAATTATATTTTTCCTTTTATATATACAAATAATATTAGGTATAACTCATCGCAATGGCTGTTGCTAAATTTTATTTATTTAGCTCTAATTTGAATTATTTGTATTTTATAAAAAATGTCTATTCTTATTAAAACATACCTTTTGAAAAATTTCCATAATGTGGAAAGTTTGTAACCCTTCTGAAATCGCAATTAAAACCCTACTATAAATATGAATAAAAGAGTTAACTAGTCGAGGATCTGATAAGTCAGCGTCCACTAAAAACCATTTATTAGAAAGAGTCCACAAATTATTTCGATTCACCTAAAATTAAACAATACAATTAAGAAACAAGTAGACAAAAATAAATTAATAGATTGATATTAATTTAGGCTAATAAGACATATTTTGCTTCTTATTAAGATATATTTTTATTAAAGATAAGAGTAAATAGATATTTTATTTAATATGGATTTACTATGAGTTAAGGATACTGGGTCACTTAGTACAGTATCCTTAACTCATAGTAAATCCATATTAAATAAAATATCTATTTACTCTTATCTTTATTAAAGATGTTTCACCTTGCACCAACACCACAATCTCTACTGATTATATTTTTATTATTCTAATTTTTAGAAACACTTCTTATATCTAAGTTGATAATTATATTTTGAGTACCTGTTCGATCACAAGATCAGATCCAGGACAAGAAAGATCCAGCACATTTAAAATAATCTCATTTCCTTTGTTTAATAAGGGCCATCGAGATACAAATACACCTGGGTAGTCCATCGGTTTCGCTAAAAGAATTTCATCAAACATTTATGTTATTTTATGATTAAGTGCAAATTATGGTGTTTAAATTTTTATGTTATTTTATGATTAAGTGCAAATTGTGGTGTTTAAATTTTAAATTTAAATTATAAAAATTGCCTAAAATTCAAAAAATCCAATTCGCTTTCATCATTAGATGTTTTTCCTCACGTCACAATATAAAAGGTGCTCCGATAAAAATCTCAATCTTCAAAAATCTTATGTACCTACTTTTAATTTTTCTAACTCTTTTATAAATTATTATTGGCAGAATTCCATGGTATCATGAAATAATTGGACCTAGAATATTTTATTCTACTATAAATAGAATGAGACTAAACCATGCTCTGTATCCGGCTCATCTTTTTAAAATAGGACTGTATGATGAGGGAGAGTGTTCATGTGATGGTATATCATGGGGATGTCTCAATCATATGATATTTAGTTGTCCAAAGTTTAGATTTAGAGATAGATTAGAGGGTGAATTGATTGCCAACGATGTTCAAAGGCCATGGAATTTGGCGCATCTTTTGTCTTTCGAGAGAGCGGAAATATACAAATCATTGATTAGGTTTATCCTAGCAAATAAGATCAAGCTATAGTACAATTGACAACTGCAGTTATTATACTTAATTTATATTTTGGCTGTGAATGTTTTATTATTTGTGACATTTTTTCATTATTTATTTATTAGTTTATTGTTCTATTTATATATTTACTTGTTTATTATTTATTTGTTAATTTATTGTTTTATTTATTTATATATTATTTTCATTGTCTGTGATACTATTTGATAGTTTATAAACTCATGGTAGACTGGTTACAATGGAATTCATTCCGAGGCCATTAGGAGGAGAGAAAATAAAAAAAAAAAAAATTATTATATTATTTTTAATTTATTTATTTTATTTTAATTTACTTATAATTAGTATTATTGAAACATATTACCAAAACAAGTAAAATCATTAACCCCTGCAAATGCATGGTATATTTTCTTCCAATTAATCGCAAGTTCTTCTAATAAGTGCCATTTTGTCTCCATAAGAACATTACCGTTGATTCGTAATAATGATAGAAAAAGACACAAGAGAAAACAAAACGGTTTCGATAACATTTTACTAAAGCATTTATCCACTCAGTTTTCTTCTTTATATCTATACCAAATATTGATGAATTATTAAAGATACAAATTAGTATAATAGCAAGTATAGTAATAGATTATACCTTTACTCATCCTTTACAAGCTTGTAACCTTCAAAATATTAAGCCGATTATTATCTTTAATATGTTGCTTCAAATATAGGGTTTGATTTAAAAAAAAAAAAAAACACCAGTATTTATCAAAAGTAATTTTTTTTAATCTCTCGGAAAATTAATGTTATTGCAGACAAAAGGGAGTTGAATTAATAATAAACCAAGTCTTTTATTTCGAAAACAAAAAAGATGGAGCCCATTTATTAAGAACTGAATTTCTATTAATTATATTATTTATTTTGAAATTATTTGCGTCATCGAAATTAATTTTTATATTTAATATTTACTTGAGGTAGTTGTTTCACCATATGGGTTTTCTTAGGATTTTTTTTCAAATTTAAATAGATTATTGTTTATTGTTTTGCCGACTCCCAACACTCTTTCGCGGTCAAATTGGAAAAGTGCCGGACCACTTCATTCGCGAATACATATATCCCCATGACTTCAAGGAACTGGAACTCTCTCCCAGCCTCTATCTTTCCCAGCACCTATGATCTTCAAACCTTCAAAACCAGGGTGCATAGACACCTACGTCTACACCCTCTCACTTAATCAACTTTCCCTTCTCTTCGGTAATGCAAGGGTCTTTCGAGATCCATAGGGGTTACATCTTTACTGGTGCACCCCTTCTTGCATTCGATTGCATTAAAAAAAAAAAAAAAAAAATACTTCTGCATCGTTTGTTGGCAAAATGAAATTTATGAAAAATATCGTTTCCGAGATATTAAATTACAAAGATAGAGTTTTTCATACTCTTATATATTGCACTATACAGGATATCGGAAAGTTGACATACATATTTAATTATAATTAAGAAACTTCTTACTATTGCTATAAAATACTAAACCAACATTAAACAATAATTAATACATTTTTTAAGAAAATTTTACTTCATAGTTACAACACAGTTTCTGAGATAATAATTAATAAATAATGAAAAATTTACACTAAAAACAAGGTGGCAACAACGCATATATTTAACCTAAAAGTGGATTAACTTTAGTACTTTTTTTGACGTTTTTTCGCTTCAGCCATTGTCGCATCAGCTTTTAATCGTTTATTAAGAACTTTTTTTTTAATAAATCGACCTTTATAATGTATTTTATCTGTTATTTCTATGATAAAAAATATTCAAGCTTGGCAATGTTGCCAGATTTATCAGACGAGCACCGGATTGGCTATAGTGGTATATAAATAGCAACAAGTTTTGGGCATATGAATTATGAATCCTTATTGTCTGTTCTATATACTGTTAGCATTAACTTTTTGCTACTATTGTCGCAAAACAACTACCTTAATAAAATAATTTATAATCATTTACGAAAGAACCCTCTCTCTCATCTTAATTTTGGTCCGAATAACAATTAAACATATACTATATTATATTCTTTTAAATAGGAAAATAGCTTCAAGAATTTTTATGTGAAAATTTTATCATTTTAGAAATTTTGAAAAATATTTTCCTTTGCTTAACACTGAACAATTTGATTGAATAAGAAATCGGTTTGTTTGAAAGAAACTTCTCTAGTTTTACTTTGAATGAAGAACAACTGATGTAGCTCTAATCTTCAGATCGTGAATGAAGCTCATTGAAAATATTCATGAAAAATTCTGAATCTATATTAATAAAATTGAAAACCAGGGTTTAGCAAAAAAAAAAAAAAAAAAAAAAACGAACACTAAACACAATACAGACAGACAATTTTCCGAAACCAACTTTTTCGGACTCTGGATACTTTGAAACTTGTATTTCCGTTGAAAACTCAAATTCAAATTTTTTGTCGATCGCAATACTTTCCCTTACTTTATTTTTCATATATCGATAAGTGAAAGTAAAAATTTATATTAAAACATTTTATTATTAGATTTGAAATTTATTAGTTTTTAAGTTTAACCAATTATAAAGGAAATAGTTCTAATCGAATAACTTTATTTCCAATATGAAACAAGCTTGGAATTCTTTCATTTAGTTTGGGATATTTCAGATGCAATTTGTCAATTAAGGAAAATAAACTATTCTTGGTATAGAGTTCGGACATTTGTATTTTTAATGTTAATCGACGAAAATCTAAAAAAATGGAGAAAATAAAAGAAATAGAAAATATTTAAAGTAAGTAGGTACTTAAGTAATTTGCTAATGAACAATATTTACGTGGAAATTTGTCCGGATCTGTGAAGGTCATTGACATATTTTCCATTGTATCCTCTTTATGAAACACTCCAGTGTACTCAAGAATCTTCATATTAGGTAGCTCTTCAGGAAGCTTTTGAAGAACAGGATCCATTTGCTCACGATTCCTATGTAATTCAATACTCACACGAACTAGAAATTAAAATTATATTTAGAAAATACCTATATTTAGCAAGGGAAACGTAAAGAGGAGAAAGACTAAAAAAATAGATAGGTACATATGGTAAATATATAATTTCTATGTTTGCCTGTTCTTTCGTTTTGTAATGCATATTAGAATAGAAAATGATTAATTATATATTAATACAACGACTGTGATAGACAAGCTTTGAAATTGTCAACATCAATTTATATAATATAACTTTGAATCAAAATTATTCCATATTCCGTTTGCTATAAAATGGAAGACAAATCGTCGCCTTATCATCCAATGTTGTGATAGTACCGCGGATGGGCGGGTTAAGAGGCATGACGCTGTGGTACGATGTCTGGCCGACGCGACGATTTGATCAAAAAGGGAATGCGTGTCGAGTTGGAGTACTTGTACTCCAGCTCGGCGGGCAATAGAAAGCCAGACATCGTGGCGGGGGTGGTGTGGGTTTTGGACGTCCAGATCGTCTCCGCGCTTGCAGGACTGGGTGTTGCCCACCGAAACAAAATAGAAAAATATAGGGGCAACTCCAGTCTGGTGGATAATATTGCGGAGCGATTTGGCGTCGGGGCGGGCTCGGTCAGAGTCGAGGCCATCACACTCTCGTGGAAGGGAGTGTGGTGGGATAAAGCGGTGGAGTCCCTCATCGCCCTGGGTATATCCCAAAAAACAATAAACTATTTGACATATAGGGCGATGAGGGGATCTCTTCTTATTTTTTACACTTTCGCCAGAAGAACATGGAGAGCGGGTGGCGTATGATTATTTTTTGTGAATAAAAAAAAAAAAAAAAAAGAAATGTGAAATGTGAGCCAGGATTAATCCTGGCTCTCTCAGTCACCCGCTCTGAATCTGAATTAATTTGTTCTGAAGCCGAAAGTGTGAAAGATTTGTGGGTAAATTTGTGTAATCATCTTTTGTCTTGTAAGAGGCGGCCCGCTCCTCGGAGGCCCAATAAATAAAATATAATATAATGTAAACCTGCTAAATCCATTTTTTATCATATTAATACCGTTCGAAAGAAAAAGAGATATAGCATCGTCCAAGTAAAACTGCTACTTAAAATTACAATCGTAAGTTGTAGAAAAAAAATGTGAAAAATAGTTTCTTTCCATAACAACAATATTAAATTTTGTTTGTTTTTTCTCTGGCCTTTAAAATTTATTTATTGTGAGTTAGCAGGTTTACACTCTAAGTCGACGATATGGAATATTTAATACAGAAACTTGGTTAAGCTTGTTTTCTTAATATACTAGGGGCCATTTATGCATTATCAATTATTATTAGTAAAATTCGATAATGCATGTATCTTTGAAATTATTTTCTATTTCTATTTTCTTTAGAAAAATAAAATAATACATGCAATAGTGTAAATATTTCATGTTCTGGCATTGCCTTTCATATTTTTAAGGGATACTATATAACCTTGGTTTTTCTATTGAAAATAGTGTCCCATTAGGGTGGTTCTTATTTTGGGTATTTTCTAATTTTTACGCTGTCAGAGGCTCATATAGTTCGAAATAAATAAAAAAAAAAATTATCCACCAGGTTCCAAGTTTCTATCTCAATTTTAACCTGAGCCGCAGAGCGATGCGATTTTCCCATCTAAATAACATGGGGTTTTTGACTTTGAACGATCAATTTTTTATTCCTGGCTAAGTGGTGCTACGATCGTAAGTTGAAGAAAATAATTTAAAAAATAATTTCTTTCCATAACAACAATATTAAATTTTGTTTGTTTTCTCTACCCTGTAAAATATCCTTGTTGTGAGTTCGAAGGTTTACACTCTAACGCGACGAAATAATATATCTATGAAACTCTCAGCACATGAATCCCGCTTGCACTTTTCTACTTTACTTTAATTAAAACGTTTTTTTAACAACTTATATTATGAAAAATATAGAACTTAATTATAAAATGGCAAGATTAAAGTTATTCGACAGCAAAAGATAATATTAATGCCTCAAAAGTAAAATTTTAAAACTTTGCTCTTGATGATGCAACTGGCAATACAGAGCGATCTATTTGAATGCATATCTAACCACACAAAAAATAATTTTTAAGAAAAAATTAAAACCGACTTCAAAAAAATTAAATGCAACAAATAAAATACACTAAAAGGTATAAAATAATTATTAACTTATTTAGTTACAACTAAACTACGAAATATTAACATGAAATTACTTTTTTAAGTCGGTGCCAAACAAACTATACCTAAAAGCGAGCGTACCAACCAAACGTACTAAGTAAGATCCGTCGAGTGCGATTCATAAAAGGTATATGCTTGGCACCGACTTAAAAAAGTAATTTCATGTTAATATTTCGTAGTTTACTTGTAACTAAATAAGATAATAATTATTTTATACCTTTAAGTGTATTTTATTTGTTGCATTTAATTTTTTTGAAGTCGGTTTTATTTTTTTCTTAAAAATTATTTTTATTTTTCTCTTATTTTTAGTGATGTTATTAATAGTGATCATATCATCAGAACTTGACCAAATTAATATGGCACCATCCCTAAGATACCCCCTTTCCAATAAAAAAGAATCATCGAAATCGGTTCATAAACAAAGAAGTTAGGTATGAGCAAACCAAACAAGATCTAATACCTATGAAAAAAAAAAAATGGGACCAATCGGAAGGTAGACCGGGGTTCCAATGCAAATTTTTTTTCAAAATCGGTTCACAATTGGCGGAGATATGAGGTAACATAGGCACAAAAAAAAATTCAGTCGAATAGAGAACCCCCTCCTTTTTTTGAATTCGGTTAAAAGGGGGCGCTGATTTTAATCAAAATCAGTTTCTTAGCCTGATATTTCTTTCTTTTTATCCGAAAACTTTATATTTTTAAAATTATTGTGCAACTAAACTTTTCTATTTGTCATCGTGAGTGTTTATGTATATTGGTTGTATCTTCCTATGTAATATTTGAAATTCACTCTTTTAAGTGTTCGGATTACAAAATATAATAAATTCATCTTTATATATTAAATTCTATAAGGAAGCACAGTAGAATCCCGATAAATCGTATCTTCAAAGGGACAAAGGATAAGTACTTCCAAATATTTCCAAGTACTTCCAAAATACTTCCAAAGAGGTGTACACCTACTTCCAATCGCAGATCACACCTCGATTATAAATATAACTTTTTGCTAGTCGAAATATATTTACATATACGAAAAGCTATTTTTAAAAATAAAATTTCCGAAATGTACAAGTAGAAGCTCACTATGAGGTAAAAAAATATTTTTAAATACCTACCAATCTTTATCTCGTATTTAAATTGTCTAAAATATTTATTATTTCAATAATTAAAACTTCTACAATAAAACCTCGTATATTGAAGATTTATATTTTTAAAGATATTAATTATTTAGTCAAAATGCTGTTAGTGATTATATGGTTGGTTATTGTTTATTTTTAACCAATAATAATAATTGGTCATAACACCTGTAAAACTGTATTTGAATTTGTAAATTTGTGTTGGAATTTATTACAATATTAGATGATTATTTGTTATTTTATTCATTAAATATTTATAATATCTAAATGTTCATTTCTCTTAAATTTTGATTTTTAATTAATTATGGAAAGTTAAGTGAAAATTCTTTGACGCACAGGCTAATTTTTTGAAAATAATCTCAAACCAATTGGGCATGTTTTAAATACGCTTTTATTTTATCTGGAATTATTTTCCTTTTGATATCTAATCAAGTAACGGGAATTTTTTCCCTTTGCTCTTTCTTTTGCATTGAAATGCATTTATTTCATTCCGAGTCGACCAGCCAGCTTAATATTTGTGTTTTTGCGTCTCGTGTTTTATGTATATCTTTTGAAAACTGCTTTTTTGAGAATTGTTCAAACCTTCATGATAGACAAGGTAAACATTTAAATACAATTTTTAAAATCTTTTAGATTATTTAATGAATCCAAAAATAAAAACACCTCTTATCTACATAATCTATTATTTGTTATGGTGGATATCATTATTCTACACTATTAACTATCTTTTTGATTAACAAATATTAATAGTATTAGTATATTTTATCTGCGGCCCGAGAAATTTTTTTTTCTTCAAATGTGACCCGAGTAATCCAAAAGTTTGGACACCCCTGCCCTAGACGGTCAATCTTTTGATCAAACAGATTGAGCCAATCATTAACGCGTGCTTCAAACAACCCTCCAATCTTTTGATCAAAACTCATTGATAGTTGAGTTTCGATTAGGTTTCGGTATTGGAATATAGCTGAGAGTCCTCCATGTTTTTTTTTTTTTATAATTATATTGATACAAGAATAAGTTGCACCAAGAAGGTACAACCTCTGTAGTCCGCGGTGGACCCTTGTATCGTGAAGATAAGAAGAGATTTAGGGATTGGGTAGGAGTTGAAGGTATCTGTGGATGCTGGTCTTGAAAGATTGAAGGTCATAAGTTGTAAGTTGCTGGAAAGACGGTCGGGGGAAGAGAGTTACAGTTTCTAGATATCATAGGGATAAATGAATTGGCGAATGCGTTTGTTCGATTAGTATCCAGTTTAAGCGCGTAGGAGTGTTGAATCTTAGAAAATTGTGTATTTCGCGCAAATGAAGCCCTTAGTGGGATTATCGATTTTATTTCGTCAGAACAAAAGCCCTGGTAATATCTATAAAAAAGGGAAAGGGCAGAGACAGATCTACGATGGGCTAGGAAGTCGAGAGTGTCAGTTAATGCGGGATCGCCTATCAGTCTGATAGCTCGCCTCTGAATTGCATCTAAGGTATTAAGAGAATGCTTGGAGGCCCCTCTCCACAGATGAGAGCAATATTCAAGACAGGCGCGAATTTGAGCCTTGTATAATATAAGGAGTTGAGTGGGGGTGAAAAAGCGTTTGGTTCGGAAAAGAAAGCCAAGCTTACATGCTGCAGCTTTTGCTACCGAGATAATATGGTCATTCCAAGAAAGGTCAGAACCTAAGGTGACACCTAACATTGATATTTTATCACGGAATTCCAATGATGCCTATTTTGCTCAGATTGGGTGATTAAGGGAAAGATCGATCAAAACCTTTCTAGACAGTCATGCGCCTCTTCAATCATTTTCGTAAATCAATGATTGACTCAAGCATAAAACGGGTTCCTAGACGGTCAATCATGCTTTACTCAATAATTGACAAATTAACTCAATTTTGATCAAAAGATAGACCGTCTAAGGCCTGAAAGAATTTGTATTCACTGATCAATGCGCCCTCGCGTTAAGGATATTTAAGATGCACGATCAGATTCATAAGATGAATCTTAATATATTTATTGATATCAAAATCATATTTGAAAATTAAAATAAATTTAAAATTTGAATTTTCGCATTGTTTGAACAATGGATTTTTTGGAACTGTAGCGACTCTTTGCTTTGATTATTCGAATTTGAATTCAACAATTCGAGGCGTCCGAGTTAAATTATTTTATATTCTAAGCCGCTTCCATTGATACCGCCCACACATTCAATGCAATTCGGATTAATTTTCGAGTCGATTTTTCGATAGATAATCTTTGAAAAGTTTTGATTTTGTATTTTCCTAAATATTTAATAATTTGAAGTGAAATTTTATAAAATTACTCAAACAGAAAGATGGAAATTTGAAGGTGAGTTTCCAAGATATTAAGCCATGTTGTACTATTAGCAAGCCTAAACTTAATACTAGTTTTCCTTATTTCTCTACATATATCTTGTTCTCTCTTTTAATTCTAATATTAATTTCTTCTTTTCTATAGGCAAAGGCAAATGCCAGTGGACAGAGAGAATGTATTGGTTCATACTTTTTCCATCCCTGCCTGAGTGAAAGTAAAAGTGAATTCTCCCCGTCATCTCTGTGAATGTAAGTTTCCATTTTATTTTATTTTCTCTAGCTACCCTTTGAATAAACTTTCCATTCATTTGAAAACAATTTTATAAAATACTAGCTGCAAGGCCCGTCTTCGGCGGCCCTCTTGCTAGACAGGGGCACGCCCCCTGCACTCCAGACCCACGAGCCCCACTCTCACACCCCAATCCCACCCACCACACCCCCCGAAACACACCCAGCACCCCCACCCCCGAACCATGCACTCGTGCCCAACCCGCGCCCTCACACCACCACCCCACACCCCGCACCAACTCACTACGCCTCCAGACCCTCATCTGAACCCCCACTCCACCCTTCACCACTACCCCCGCACCCAACCCACCCCGGACCCCGCCCCATCACTCCCGCGCACCACCCCTTCATTCCACCCCCGCACACCATACCCTAATTCAACCCCACCCCCGCACCCAGTTTTTGCATTTCTAGCCTTCTAGTTGCCCACAGATTATGTATACAAAATTTGGTTAAGTTTTCTCCAAGGGCAAGAATTGACATGTTTTCATCCTCCCCCCCTTCTTTTTGGAGAATTTTTTTAAACTAAAGTTATCAGAAATCACATCCTCTACAACTTTGCTTATAATTAATTAAATTTGCTTAGGAGTTATTTGATAATTTTCATTCGTGCGCCCCCCCACCAACCCCCTTTTTGGGTCAAAATATCAAAACGTAAGTTAGAAGACATCTGATGCAAATATGAAATTTCATAATAATCCCTTCAGTCGTTTTTACGTGAATCGTGAGCAACTTTTCGCGGAAACCACCGAAACATACAGATATACAGACAGACAGATACGGTCCAACGTGTGCAACCAAAATTTGGCGTGATTTGGAGCAATGAACAGACAAAACTTTAATTTTATATATATAGATTCCCATGTATGTATTAGATTATTATTTGTAATATTAATTTTCTTAGCTACAAATGCAAATCGACTACGGTAGGTACTATATCCGAACCTATTTTCGAGATTTTATTCATATATGATTTTGTGTTTGGAATTGAATGTAAACGGGTTCATGAGAGTTAACTTCGTTTAACAAATTAAAAGTTATAGGTATTATTCAAATTCATTTATTAATATTTTTTGGATATTTTTCAAATAACTTCGTATTCTTAACTTTTCACATTATCTACATACGTATAGCTTATTTCATTGAAAATATTTCTTTATTACTAATAAAGTGATACATCTAAACAAGCTCTGTGATTAATTTTAATTAATTTTTTTTATAGATGGAGTGACTAATAGACTTCGAGCTTACTCGGGATCGAATCTGGATTCAGCCAGAATAATGTCGAAAATAAGAAACATCTCAATAAATCCAGAGGAAGGCAAAGGAACACCACTCTTGTGAACAATTTCCCAGGAGTCCTCTAGTAATCGCCATTAACAAAGTCATTTTGAAGGATAAAGTCATCGGCTACCTGCGAGATTCTCTTCTGGATCAAATTAAGTAATTTAAAAATTATATTTATAAATATATATACATTTAAATTCATAGGTATTTATTTTTATAGAAAGAAGCCATCGTTTCATCGAGATGATCCCAGTCTATCATCTCTTAGGTATGTTTCTATTACCTATATTTATTTCTATAATAGTATTTTCAAACTTAATTTTTGAATTTAATATTTTTTTAGATTGTTTTCTTTTCTTTTCAAATTAAAAATTTAATTTGATTTATAGATCATTGTTTGATTTGAAAAGTTTTATGTAGTCGTTTGTAGTTTACAAATTTTGCAATAATTTTGTTAAAGGTGACAGAATCACTTGAACAACGAGATCATCGGCTGCCTGCGAGTTGAGCCTTTTCTTTTAACGACGAGGTTAGTATTTATTCTAAAGGTATATCTTCTGCTTTCATAATTTCAAAGATATTTTCATTAAGATTTCATTATTTTTAATTATCCTTCAAACCTTCTTTGGTTACAAATTAGATCCTCCTTATTTCAGAGATTTTTCAATGCTCTTTATTCAAAATTCTTATAAAAAATGGTGGAGTAGAGAAAATTTCTTAATGATAAATTAAATTTCATTCATATTCATATTTTTTTCATCTCATTTTATATTATATTTAATATTTATTTTCTAACTTTATTTTTCTCTTCTTTTTCATGGATCCTTCACTTTGGTGATATTCCGGCGCTGTGTCTTTTATCACTTCTGACACATTGTTTTCTAACCAACAGCGCACCAAATATGAGTATAATATTTTTTTAGCATGGCATTTATTTCAAGCTTCCAAAGAAATTTGTATAGCTAGATTATAGTAGGCAAAGAATTAGGATGTTTTTTCTTTTTTACAGCATACCCCCTAGCTACAATCAGTAAATGTAAAACTTAACTTATTTTCATATATTATATTAAAGTTTTTCCTTTCAATTATAATTTAATAAATTATTAATTAAATAATTTAAATGTTTCATAAATGCAATTTTAGATCAAATTAATCTCAATCATAGCTTAAATTGATTTTCATTTTAATTTAGTTTTCAATTTTTTACAATTCTTAATATAAAAAATAAATTTAAATCACTCTAATCATTTCATTTTTCAATAATTTTTTTTTTTCAATTTTTAACGTAAAAGAAAATCAGATTAGGATTTTCAGATCCCCATTTCATCTTCATCTGAAGTGAAGCAACAAGGGAACCATTGGACGATTTTCACAAAGTGAGAATTCATTAGAATAGTAGACTTTGCGTAGGGATTTTTAGGTTTCACCGCCTCGACCACCGATGGGATTCATCGCTATTTTAATATCAAATTTAATTCTTAGATTTAGAATATGTAATAAAATTTTTTTAAAAGTAAATTCACAGTCTTAGTAGATGTAGTATGCAATTGATTAAATAGTTTAGAGGGAGGGTGGGATGATATGCCATGCCAACAATGACGCTCTTTCTTTCTGTGTTGGGGACCTGCACTCTTCCCTTTGATTTCTTTCCTGGAGACAACAAATGCGGTGTCGTCTATCTTAGCCCTCCTAGGAATATTTTGCGATATACTTCCCTCTTTTGTCCCCTCCAATTTAGTTTTAAGGTTATTTTAATATTAAGGCCCGCAAGAGAGCTAAAATCGACGCCACCCATTTGTTGGACCCATGACGAGTCAGGAGGGAAGTGACCGATTCGATCGGATTTTTAAAGATCGAGGTCCAGGTTCGTGCATGTGCTTGCATGTTTTGTGTCTTATCGAAAAGTCGTCGCTTGACGCCTTGTTCAAATGGAACAATGGGGTGGTAATGGGAGCCTGGTGACTTTGTGTCTTTGAGGGCAGGTTTGAGGTGGCTCTATGGACTAGAACGAAGCCCAGGAGGTTGTCCGTTGCTTCCTCAGGACTAGCCTAAGGAAGAAGAGCGGCTACCTTGTGGCTAGGGGCACGAGGGCTCTGCCGACTGATTGGCGGAGACGGTGCATTGTTCTTTTTCTCATATATTTAACCATTTGCCTAATAAAGTTTTTCATTTTTCCAACCTAGATGATAAACAAACTGAAATATGAACATGGTATTTTTAATTTATGTCAGTCTAGTATAGATGAGGCAAGTGGAAATGTTAGGTAGGATCTCTTTCAGCTCACCCTGGTCTCTCGTTCTATCCGTATTCCAAAAAATCAAGGCCACTCTCACTGATACATACATCTTCAGGCTCTCTCGAAGTCCGATTATAAGAATTCGAATTTTACTCTGATATTTCAAATTATAAGAATTTGATTTTAATGAAATAAAATTTGAATTTTCCGCGAATTAAAGGGATTTATTTCATTTACTACATACGTCTTGGTGACTAAATTAGTATGAAGTAAAAAGAGGGGGGATAGCTACTAATGTTTATGTCAAGTGTTATAGGTATTCACTCAAAAAAGTGTTTTTCAACATCTGGAGACGATGAGAAACTGCCCCAGTTCATCCATTGAAGGTATTATATAATATTTCATAATTTATTTTTGTCTTTTTTTTCTTAAATAATTGAGGTTGCAAAAATGATTCGCTACTATCTAAACAATATTTTACCTAGGGCATTTGAATGATTTATTTTTCGATGATATCTCCTACAATATAATACAATTTTAATTTCTTATTGTATTTGGTAATTTTCTAATCATTCAATGTTTTCATTACAAAATTTAATTTAATTATTTTTGATGAGCTTTGAGTATGAAAATAATCTTGATGTCGAAACGTTTTACTGTATATATTTTGTTTATTTGTTAACGATTTCGAAGTCTTAATTTCATTTCCATCAGGATAAATGTAGCCTGTAAATAGTTACATTTTTCATAAATAAAAAGTGTTCTGATGATAGATTAAGTTAACGAAACTGTAAGCAAATAAATAAAATAGAAATACACTGACTGTATATTAAGGAGGTTCGGGACTGTTTATAATTTTTACCTTCGAATCATTGATGTATTAAATATTTTTTCCTAAATTTGAAGTTGATCGTCTGTCCCATTACCGAGAAATAAATTATTGAAAATTGGCCTTTTTACATGGAAGGAAATGGACCGAGCTTATAAAAGAGCTATAACTTCTATAGAAATTATACCATTTTCACGAAATTTATATAGATCAATAATTCAACTTTTATGAATCGAATGATACTTTTTCAATAGATTTGACAGTCTAGTTAATTAGTTATTCATAAATGTAAAAAATAAAAATTTATTTGCAGCCAAGAGAATATAACAAAAACACTAGTGTAGAATTCCAACTCTATTTGTTGAAATCGTTTTTGTGTTAAAAAATGTTTTTATGAGAAAAAATTTATCTCTATATTCTTTTTATTAATATTATCAAAACAAGGATTTTTATTCGAAATTAACCTCATTATTAACAATTTTTTTATTAAAAATTTTAATATGCAGACGTTGTCACTCTGCAGAAATACAAAAGATTTTTCGAAGATCAACCAGACAGATAAGCTGTTCCAAACTCCCTTAAATGATTTCATTATATAGATTATTGTTTACGAGCTTTTCTATATAGACAATAATAATAAGAAACAAATTCACGATTTCCAGTATTCTCCTTAAGGCCTTTCAAACTCTTCTAACTTTATTATTTTGATGATATATAAAAAATATTTTCATTCTTTCCCCTACTGACGACTAATTTTAACTATCTATTCTATATTTATAATCATTAATCAAAATATTCATATTCTTATTTTATTCATTTATCCTTTAAATTTTGCTTGGTATGGTCACCACACGACTTACACATTAGTTTCTCCCTTATTTTAAATCATTATACCAATTTTCTTCATTCAAATTACTCGACAACGATGAGTCTAATATTTTCTATTTTTGCAGAATCATCTTCTTTACCAAATCGGCAGTTCTAGAACAAACAAGTTCTTCGTTCATTTGAAAAGGTATTTTGTTTATAATATTTCGTTTTTAAGGTTTATTCTACTATGCTATTACGATATACTGAATTTCGATAATGAAGTTTATGATAGATATGTGATAGTTTATAACGATGATTTCATGATCATATATGGTTAAATATCAAAAGTAGTCTAAATATGTTTAATTAATACATATATTGAAATATTCGTCAGAGAAAATCATCATCTAACGAAATGTCGTTTTCATATTTGGAATTTGATTAAATAGAGCCAGCTTTGATTCAATAGAATTAAAAGTAACATTTTAATTCCCAACATAGAAATAAAACACCATTAAAGCTCCCTAGTAGCATAATGTTTCAAATTATATAGTAACCATATAGCGCCTATATAGATTTCGAGAATCTATGTTGTATAGGCACTGTATAATTAGTATATAGTTTGAAACATTGTGCTACCAAGGCTGTTTTTTCAAGCTATCTTTTACCTATCAATGTACCACAAGACACGTTAATGTAAAATAAAAAGAACAAATTACCAAGATTCTAAAATATTACGCAAATGACCACGCAGTCGAGGCGCCCTTTAAACTGTAATAATCTAAAATATTATTAATAGTAGTATACATTTATTTTTTTTATCTCATAATGGCAAAAAGAACCCGTTTTTCTATAAATGTTTCGTTAAAATATTTATATGGTATATCTATAAATTAATTAATTACCAAGAGTTGATGGATAGAAATGGGACAGTGTTTTGAAAATCATATCGATTCCCCAGGTTCGTTTTCTTTCCATATCCAATCCAGAATTTAATATAAATTGCTCAAGTTTAATATATTTGCATAGAAACATTCGAACATCATCATAATAGGGCATCATAGCTAAACAAAATATTGATTATAAATGCATTATTTTATTTAATTCTATATTTTTTTAAAATTATAATTATAAATTCAGGGTAAAATGAAAAAAGGCTTTGATTAGTATTTGAGTGAGCTCGATTTTAGAACCTTCAGCAAAACTTCCTATATATTAATATATTAATTTTAAAAAATTAAAATTTAACATTATAAAACTTTTTATTCTTTATAAATATTAATATTAAATTTTCTATCCTGTACAAATTTTGCAATCGAATCAACGTAACTTCTCGACAACTCCCTTCAGATAGCTTACAAGTCAATCCTAAAAGCATAGCAATTGCATATCATACAGGCGTTACCACATTTGAAATATTATTTTCGCGCTATTTTTCGAAATATATATCTAGTACCTGGAACACCATTTCCATGTAATACATAATAGTAAGGAGTGTAGGGAGCAGGCGTTGCCACCCCCTCCCAGGATAGGGCTCATGGGAGGAGTAACGGCAATGACAAACCGTTTCTTATAGCAATCTAACCATAATTAAATATATTTCATATTGAAGGAGACAATAAAAGAGTGTGTCTTCTGCTGGAATTATAAATTTTATTTATTTATAACGAGACTATAGTTTCGAGGGCTTTGCCCTCTTCATCAGTCTAATACAATGTATTCACAGGAATTAATTTATGAATGAAAGTTTAAAATCTTTCATGTGGTTATTTTAAGAAAATATACAGTGTGGGTAAGTTCAGAATTGAAATTTGTACTTGTTTTATTATTTTGGCTGTAGGTGGCTTTCGTGAAGTTTATATTTTAGCCGCTATTTTTAAAATAAAGCTTTCGGGAATTTCTATTTTTCGATTTAAGAATTTTTTTGGTGAATTGTATGATTTTAAAATTTCCAACGATTCGAAAATACTAATTTTTAAGGGATCTAATTCTGATCTAATTAATTTAATATTTGATTCATCTGGAAAACAATGATTCTCGGAGATTAAATGGTCTGCAAATGCACTATGCCCTGAACTCCCTTTAAAAACCCTTTTGTGTTCCGAAATGCGTGTGTTTAAATTTCGTTCTGTTTTTCCTATATAGGTCGAATCACATTCTCCACATGTTATGGAATAGACACATTTTTTGTCCATTTTTTGAATTTTGTCTTTCTTATTATTGCTAATATCAGATCCCAGTGTTCTAGAGGATTTGAAAATAGTTTGATATCCTAAAGTTTTGAATTTTAATTTTAAAGTTTCCGAAATTTTTCCATAGTATGGGATTATTAATTTGGGTTTTGATTCTGGCTCGGACATTTGGGAATAAATCAGATTCAGAGTTGACTTTTCAATTTTCTTTTTTAATAGTTTGTCAATAAGAGTTTCCTCGTAACCGTTTTTATTGGCAATTTGTTTTATTATTTCTAATTCTTTATTGAAATTTGTTTTATCGAAAGGGATGTTGGTTAATCTATGAATCATTGAGTGGAATCCTGCTAATTTGTGTGTGATAGGTCTGCAGGAATTATTATTTATAGCTGTGTCTGTGGTCGTGGGTTTTCTAAATATTCCAAAAGTATGTTTTTTATTTGATTTCTACATCTAAATAATTTAGTGTTTTATCTTTTATAATAATTCCTGCAGACCTATCACACACAAATTAGCCCATAAAATCCCCTGTTCTTCTTCTTTTCACGATGGAGGGCTCAACCCAGGCCTTTAGGGGATGCACTTTTTTGGCGTAACTCCTTCTCTCATCATTTTCATTCAAAAAAAAAAAAAAAATTGGAGACAAATATGAAAGTAAATATTATGTTATTGTTGTTGTAGAATGTTGAGGTATTACGGAAATACCTCAACATTCTACAACAACAATAATATATATAAACGGAAACTTTGGCTGATCACTGTGGATCCTTCCACGAGTCTCCATTAACTTAGTAAATATTATGATTACTATTTAAATATTTATACCAAACACCATTGAAACACGTAATAGGGGAGCTATTTTTGAAACATGGAGCCAAGCAGCATCTGGAATCCGATATCCTTTATAATCTTTCCAGGCTTTATGAATGTTTGGAACTTCACTAGGCAAGCATAGAATCTGCAACTCTCGAAGTGTTTGGCGTAGTATCTGAAAAAATAAAATAATAATCAACTATAATTTTTACAGCTTTCACGACGATTGCGGTTCATAAAACTCTAAATACATTAAAATTTCAAGTTTCTAACTTTAACGATTAGAAAGCTAGATGCTGTGTCATAGAGGGGACGATAAAACCAAGTCGTCTCACAATAAGTTTTTTTTTTTTTACTTTCACATTTACATTCATAGAATATAATGTGAAAGTATTGCGTGCCCTGTCTGAGCCGCTCCTACTTTACACCCCCTTCCTTTATTTCAATCGGATTAAAAAATTTGACACAACTGGTAACTCATGTCACTTGATAAATACACTAATTTTAAAAAAAATCGTTAGAGCCGTTTTTGAGAAAATAAAAAAAAAATGAAATAAAGGAATTGGGTATAAATTAGTAGTATCGCGATGACTTCAAATAAATGAAAATGTGAAAGTCGTGTGGTGAACACACCAGTTGATTTTTTTAAATATTTCGGAAGGGAATGTTAATAAACCTAACCCGAGGGGTGATCGGCGATTTGAAGTAGGGGTCGAGAAAGCGTCGGGCTAATAGATCAGAAAATGATAATAAAATTCAATTCATGAATATAGAAATTCTCTCGAAATGTTTGCGGATTTTAAATGAATGTTTTAAGATTGATTTCTTATAAAAGATTTTATTTATTATAATTTCGATTATTTGCTCATAAGAATTGGATATTTACGTTAATTCGTCATTGATCATATCATCAGAACTTGACTAAATTAATATGGGACCATCCATAAGGTAGCCTCTTTCCAATATAAAAAGAATCATTAAAATCGGTTCATAAATAAAGAAGTTATGCCTAAACAAACATAGCAAAAATGGTCCAATACCGATGAAATTTAAACGGGACCAATCGGAAACTAGACTGAATGTAAAAATGCAAAAAAATCATCAATATCCGTTCACAATTGGCGAAGATATGAGGTAACATAGACACAAAAAAAAAATCAGTCGAATAGAGAACCTCCTCCTTTTTTGAAGTCGGTTAAAAATGCGATGAATTAACAAAATGATAAAGTGACGCTATACACCAATATAAATAGTAAATATTAGTCAGTTAAATAATAGATGATGAAATTAATTATTTGGGCACATAGAATATCCAGGCACCAGGTTATCTATTATAATTTATAAAAGGCCATACTTATAATTTTTATTATTCAAATAACTAGAAATGATATAAGATAATATGTAGTCTAAATAGAGGTTTTCTTTCCGAAATTATATCATAAATTATATATTATGATAGCTCTGAATGTAAAAGTATATTTTTATTCAATCAAATTATCCTCTAATTAAAGATTTTAATTATTTTTTTGATTTAAAAACCGGAGGTTAATATATTTTTAAAAGCGAAAACCGTTGTTAATATTGAATGAGATATATTTATCAAATAAACTGCAACGGATCGTTGCTAAACTTTATCTAAAGTCATTTGAAATATTAATAATATGTTTAACCCTTTATTATTTATCAGATATCACTTGCAATTTGCAGTCTATGTTGACTTAAATTCAAAAATAGTTATCGATTCTTATCTAATGCTCCTGGAATAACCATTCTACGTTGGATTTAAAACGTTTGGGTTATTATTGGTAACCATTGCTGAAGACATGGAGGAATCGACTTAAAATCAAAAATAACAATCGATTTTTATCTATTAAAATACTAGAGGAATACTACAATTGAATATTACAATTTGTGACTTTTATTGAGACCATGGGTTCCGTAGTCTTTGCTTTATTACCCTTTGAATTAGTGCTTGCCGCTTGTCATAGCTCAAAAGGTTGAGAGATATTATTCTATCCGTGCACTTTTTAGTCACTTTCCTTGATCAGATTTGAATAATTAATGAATCGCCCACCCGCATATTTATTAAATAATACAAACTTTCATGATTCGGTTCTCTAAAGACGTCCTACTAATCTATATAAATTAAAATGTACTTTTACGCTTAAGTGATACGTTGAAGGATCTCCGAAAGTTCTTCACCGATTTCTTTGAAATTTTCCCACAACATTCCATTCAAATACACGAGTGTTTTTATATATAGTGTTTTTATAGATACCACACCTGTGGCATGCAAAAAATATTTTTTTCAAGGAAACAACGCCAGAGCCTCTCTGGGGGGTAAAAGCAAACAAACAAGATGGCCGATACTAGCTTTTTGGAAATCTTTCAACTGTCAATATTGTTTTTGGTTAAGGGAATAATAATTATAAACCTGGCCCAAAATTTGGATATACCAATCGGAGCTCCAAACGGACATCTGTTGCGAATATAGTTTCGATACGTCCTGTGGTTTTTTTTTTTTTTTTTTTTTTTAATGCAATCGAATGCAAGAAGGGGTGCACCAGTAAAAGGTGTAGCCCCTATGGATCTCGAAAGACTCTTGCATTACCGAAGAGAAGGGAAAGTTGATTAAGTGAGAGGGTGTAGACGTAGGTGTCTATGCACCCTGGTTTTGAAGGTTTGAAGATCATAGGTGCTGGGAAAGATAGAGGCTGGGAGAGTTCCAGTTCCTTGAAGTCATGGGGATATATGTATTCGCGAATGAAGTGGTCCGGCACTTTTCCAATTTGACCGCAAAAGAGTGTTGGGAGTCGGCAAAACGTGTGCTGCGTGCAAAGTATGCTTTGGGGGGAATTATTGATTTTATCTCATCAGAGCACCTGCCGTGATAGTATCTATAGAAAAGGGAAAGGGCAGAGACATCTCTTCGATGAGCCAGCGAGTCGAGGGAGTCGGTGAGGGTAGAATCGTCAATTAGCCTGACGGCTCGTTTCTGAATTGCATGGTTTATGCGTGAAGCATAAGAGTTAGTCTCAGCAAAGCGTGGTCGGGTCAGCTATTATCTATATAAATTTTAACCATAAAACGTGAGAGGCCAGGGGGTTAGGAATGCCGGGCCGAAGGCCCGGGCGCTACAGCTAGTTAATAATAAAATTAAATATAAATTGTTCATTAATACCTATATTATTAAATTACCTTAAAATCTAAATAAAATCAATTTAAAAAATATTTATTATTTCTGCTTTTTTTAAATTAGAAGTTCTAAAGCTAAAGAGTTCAAATACTCTGTTCTTCACATAGAAAATATACACTACTTGTTACAAGAAAGAACTTTCTAAAACTTCTTGTTCTTGAGTTATCAAGGCTCTCGGAATACGAACACAGACACACATCCAGACAAAAGAAGAAAATCATGCTACTATTATATTATAAAAAGATAAAGTTTACAGAGTTTCAAGTCTTTTGAACTATTGTTTTGCCCGGTATAAAAAATTGATCTTTCAATGGCAAAAACCCCATGTTATTTAGATGATAAACTTACATGCTGGGGGAACAGGTTATAATTGAGAGAAACATGGGGGGATATTTTTTTTTTATTTATTTCGAACCATATGAGCTCTTGTCAGCGTAAAAATTCGAAAATACCCAAAATAAGGACCACCCTAATATTTATCTAATATCATGTAATAATATAAGTGCAATTACTTACCGATCCTAGGAGTAGAATGGTCTTTCCAGTGATATCAGCAATATATCCATAATTAATGGCCAAAATAGTTAGGTTATAAAATGGGCTTAAGTAATGACAACAGAGCAATTGTGTACGTTTTTTTGAATCCAAACCTAAAATATAATTTACTTATTTTTCCTCTAATTTTTTTTTTTAACATTTATCTATTTATCATTTTATTTTAGTTTATTTTAAAATATTATTTTGGAAACGAAAAATTTAGTAAAAATGGTTTCTTACTAGAGGTGTCCCTGAGATGAGCTCTCAAAGAAATCTTATCTTGAACAGGATTTTGATCATAAGCGAATGCTTCCCATAAATAAAGTCTTTTAACTGTGGATGCCGAACTTTGGGCAAGAGCAAGAAGCAAACCAAGGGCTTCACCTCGTGCAAGTCGCGCATATTCCAGTGAAAACATCACTATCCCTTCATTTCCACTAAATTGGATATAAAAAAGAACATCTTCATAAATACATGTTTGTCAATAGATAATGGATAGTCAGGGATTATTATATCGGTGAACCTTTTAAAAAATAAATTATCATTCCTCATATCTAGAGATAAGAGTTTTTTTTTATGCAGTAAAACTGCCAAAATATGGCATAAAATATGCAGTTAAAAATGCTGAAATATACAAGTAATATGCAGAATATGTTGAAATATGCAAATATATGCAGTAAAAAATTATAAAAATAAATTTTATGCACTAAAAAATTAACATTGAAGACAAAAAGACTATATCTTTGAAGGAGTGCCATGAAAGAAATAAAATGTTAAAGTAAGCTAGAGACACCAAGTGTCAAATATGTACTTTTATTGAGTAAAAATTTCACAAAATTCTCATTATATTTAATATAGTATATTAAAAGATCTTTAAACTCAAAGAAATATTAGGTGCACTTGTATAAAATCAATATAATAAATATAATGTTTCAAAAAATGTGATCGAAAAAATACGGGGGAGGGGGGTAGTTTTATTTAGCAGACACATTGTAGTGCTTTTATTTTTTATATTAACAAGCTTTTTCTTATGGACGTACAAATAATAAACTAATAAAATAATGCAAATATTTGTCCGAGCATAATCTGATCACTACACTAATTTAGGCACACTTTCACACACACACACACGAACACTCAATGGCCAATATTGGCTATAGTTACCGAAGATCATTAAAAAAAATAATAATAATAATGTACAAATAATTAACAAAGGATCTCAAAAATATATAAAATTTGATTGTAATTGTAAATAATTTATGTTTACAAGTATTATTCTAAATTATCTTCAGATTATTATGTCTACGGTCACTTAAAAATTGATTTAGACAATGAAAAGGAAGGCTCCACATCCTCAGATCTAATGGGGGCAAATTTAAAGGAAATTTATATATATATTTCTTCACTTTTATCATTCTTTGTCCGAAAATTTACTTTTTAAAAAATATATATTTGGCAATATTTGACAAAAATCTTTCAAATGTGGAATTTTATGCAATATTCTTCAAATATCCAATTTTTATAATATTACTCAAATATTACTCAAATATACAAAAATATGCAGTATAAAATTTAACCCACAATATCCTAGATAATTGATCCTCTGGGTCAAAAGTCGGCAAACAAAATATGAAATTGTAAATTAATCCGGTCACTACTCATATACTTTTAATCTCATTCGATTTAAACCAGGGTTTCAACCCGTGGCCCAATATAGTCATAAAATTCATTATAGCATTGAGATTTATATGTAGATACTAAAAAACACACAACAATTTGCCCTGATAATATTTTTTTCTAAAATAAGAAATCTGAAAATCTATTGTGAAATTTTTGAAAAAAAAAGTAAATGTTCAATTTTGAATTCGAACTAGATTTCAAGATTTCAGAAAAAATAATCATTATTTTGGTTCATTTTCGACTCTAATTTCATTAGAAATTAGAAATAAATTTTCTACTTGCAAACTTTTTCTGATTAAATGTTCTAGATCTAGAACAACAATTAGATACCGATCTGAAAGAAAAATTCATATTATCTCTTTATTAGAATTTGATATTTTAATTATCTAGCCAGGAAAAAATATAAACAATTACTATTTTATAATATCACTTTTTGCAATTATTTAGGTATGTATTTACATATACGAGAAGATATTTTAAAGTATAAAATTTACAAAAAGTAAAATTAGAAGGCCACTATGAGCTAAAAAAATAATAAAGTTATTTTTTCTACATTATTAACTATCTTTTTTGAATAACAAAATATCAATAGAATTATAATATTTTATCCGCGTTCCGAGACAATTTTTTTTTCTTCAAATGTGGCCCGTGTAAGGCAAAAGGTTGGACACCCCTTATTTACCTGATATATTTGATGAGTCCTTCCACTAAAGATTTTCGAGCATACCAATGTAGCCAATCTGCCTGAATAAGCTGCTCACAAAGCAGAAATTTCTCTACTTGTGGTCGCTGGATTAACAAAGTGCGGATACCATCTAGAAAATCCGAGAATAAATATTATATCAGATTATTCTAATAGTTATTAAAATTTATTCATTATATAAGTCGCTCTCTTGCCAATGGGGTTTTGGAAAATTTTCATAAATTCTTATCCAATAAAATTAGTTTATACTTTTTAGTACAAAATTCCTTTTTCCGATTTTTCTATTAGGACCTACTTTTTATTTCTTTTGGATATGTTTTCTTAAAATCATAAATTTTTATCGATTGATGAATTATGGTCTTAACTGTATTTACTTCCGAGTGACTCATGCATAAGAAATGTGCTACATTTTAAACGGAGAATTTTATTTTTTGAAAATATAGGTGTTTATTTATTGCATTTTCAATTTTTTGAAATCGTTAACGATATAATGATCCGTTGATTGTGATTTTCCTTCAAATAGCAAATTGTAGAAATAATTATTTTAGAAAAAAATGTGGAAGTACATATATATAATAAATATGATAATAGCTTTTAAGGAGTTAGGTGTTGGTTCTAGGTGAAACAGTTTATTATAATAATAAAACTTGAGCAAGATGCGAGGAAATTAATAAAATAAAACAAAATTGAGTTTTGAATTCGATAGTCAGGAGTCAAAGAAAAACTGACTACGAGTTTTCTTTGACTTCTGATGATGTGGCTCACCCCCGAAATATATCGAATTCAAAACTCAATTTTACTTTATTTCTTTTTTTGTAAAACCTAATTTTCGCATCTTGCTCAAGTTTTATTAATATAAAATAAATATGTTTTTAAAAATGTTGAGTGGTATTGGCGTGACTATTTAAATTAATACCTATTTTTTTTTATTCTTCTTTTATCACATACTACTAAAGGATATTTATGCCTGTGCCTGTTTATATATATGTCCGTCCCCCCTAGGAATTATTTGTTTATAACTCCTAAACTGTTTACTCTACGTCAAATTCCATTAAAAGTTGTAGAGGATGTAATTTTTGACATTTTTCTTTAAAATTTTTATGAAAATACTCCTCCCTAAATGGGAGGGGGAGGTGAAAATTCTAGCCCTTTGGA